>JABFQD010004527.1:0-11699 GCA_022817045.1 Psix sp. ZL-2020
CTGATTCGAAAGCGAATAATTTATTACTGTCTAAATTTGAATTAAATTTTGAATACTCGCTAAATGAATAAATTAATTTAAAAAACTGTCCATTGTTGGCTTCAATAATGAAAACTAGTTTGATTGTCATTTAATTCATAATATTCAATGACTGAAATAATTGATTAATATTTTTTGTTAATTTATCATTGAAATTGAGTGTATTATTTCATTTTTTATATACAAGCAAATTAAATTAATAAAATCAACTTATTTCGTTATTTTCAATTATGTAGTATATTTAATTATTAATTTTTTACATGACTTATACTTCAAGTTCAGCATTTCGAACAACAGTTTTTTTCGGAAATTATATATAGACGAAAAGAAAAATGTAATTACAAAACTATAGATTTAACGATGCAGCACAAAACAATTACTATATAAATAGGTTATTACATTAACTATGCAGTATTTTAATTTTGATGTGATTTTTTTCACCATTTATGAACTTAGATGCTCTATAATTATATGATATTAGAAACACTTATAGTGAATCAATTTTAATATTATTAATATTCTCGTTCTTTTGTACTATAACGAAATATTTGTGTATATAGATGATTTGATAATTCTGCTTAAAGATTATTGTGTGAATATTAATTTTGATTTGTAATAAAACTTTCAAAATGATACAATTTTTTAAAATATAAACAGTAGTAATCTTTTTATTTTAATTACTTCCAAAATGTTTGTAGTTTCATAAATGGGAATATATAGGAAACAAAAGGACAAAAAATGTCAAAAGCTTATATTTATTTACCATCTGCATTTATTTAAAAATTCCTTAAAAATTCATCTTCGATCCAACCTCAAATACTTCATTGATAGTTTCAATAATTCTTTCTGCGTATGATTTACTCTTTTCCATCATTTGGAGTGCTATATCCCTTCTACTTTTAGTGAAAAATTCTGCCACATCATCCAAATTTTCAAAAACAGCAGCAGATTGTTCGCCATTTAAACTAGTTATCGGCGCATAAATCATAGCAAAAATTACTATCGTCATTTTTTCTTTGTTGATATCTTGTGATACCTCATTCCAGGATGGGATATAATTGGTTTTATTATTAACTTTCATTGTTTCGCATAAGCTTGAGTAATAATGCATTAATAAAGCTTCTTCGTGTTTTTTTCTAAATGCTTGATTAGAACATTGATGCAGTGCAAACAAAGGATCGTAGATAAGTGAACCGTACCTACTCATTTGGAAATCTATTAAAATACACTTTGGTGGAGAATTTCGATCAAACAATATGTTGTTGGGCCATAAATCACCATGACAAAAAACGTTGTGTTTCGTCTTGGATGGCAAGAATCCATCCATCATATGAGTACAAATTTTTCTCAACTTTTCACTATCCATTCCTTCTCTTTGAGCTATTTCAACGCTTAAATCAATTCCGGAGTTTATGAATTTCTGTAAATTTCCACTTTCATCTAAATTATGCGCTTTCAAAATTGGAAAAATTTCATCTAAAGGACGACCCAATCGTTTTTCAGCTATTATTGAAGCAGCATGCATTCGAGCTAGTGTTGATAAAACAGCTAACATTTCATCTTGAAGGAACATTTTATTAGCCAAAGCAAAATGTTGTTCACGCAAATTTTCCAAAATAAAACCTCTTTCAGTTGTTAAGTAAAATATAGGATCCCAAAATTCGCCAACGATTCTTTTTTTAAACATGGAAAAACTTCATTATATATTGTTATTTCTCTTTCAAATACTTTCATGTCTTCAACTATTGCAAGCATATTATTTTGAGGTTTGTTTTTCATAAAGAAAGATTTAGTTTTTACTTCCGTTGTATTTTTGTTTTTAGTTGTAAGAATAATACTTAGATGATCCGCTGAGAAGCCTAATTTTTCCGAAGAGAACTGAGATATTTTACAGTCGATTAATGCATGATCTGGTCCCCAAACTTTGTTTATAAGTTTTAAGATGTTTGCTTCATCTAGAACTTCAAATGGTTGTAAATTAAGGTCCGACATCTTGGAATAGATGACGTTATAATTTAAATAGTGATCACTTGATGATTAACGACACAAAACTATTATACGTTAACGTGAGTGCTTGTATGATACTAAATCACAGACAGTATTTGCGAAATATAGTTTAAATTATCAGTCATTACAATCCAGTCCGCTCCTCGCTTATATTGATTCATTAAGATATATTAAGCACTACAAAAAATTGAAGATCATTAGTTCCTTTTATATGTATTATGTAGATAAAACATAAGTTCTAGGCAAACATCATATGTAGTAATAACTTGTCGAGAATACTTACAATAAAATTTCTTGGTAAAGATTGGCTTCAAAAAAATAAAATTTTTATTTTATATAAATATGTAACTATTAGTACAGAAAATTGTGTAAATATTACGATGTACATTTGATTTTATATAGTGAAAGTTTAAATCATTTTGCGCCATAAAAACTAATATACAAAACATTTTAATTGCTTAATTTATCTTTTATTACTTATATTATTTATTTATAAACGAATAAACGTTATAACCCTTATAAATAATATAATTTAATATAATTTTAAAATAATTATTAGGAAAAAATTTTGAAATATTTATTTAAGATTTCAAAAATTAGTTTGAAACTCATAATAAATCTATAATAATAAACATTAATAACAAAAAAATATTAGAATAGAAAAATAGACTTAGAGATTCCGCATATCATTTCTAATGTAAACAATCTCGTATAACTATATTTGAATAACCTTCTCAGATAAAAATACATTTAAAGAAAATTTAATTACGAATCCAAAAATGAAAAGAAACAGTGATATCATTATTCAGCTAAGACAATTGAATATACATTGAACTGACGAATATTTCTCTATGTGCAAACTGAAAATTCCAAAATTAATGCTTGTTGTCTATTTTCATTAGTTTTTTATAAAACTATTATCATTAAATTTAAATTTAATGTTTAGATATTCTAGGACAATGATATAATAAAATTAATATAAAGATATAAGTTTACACCCTTACATAAATGGGATAAGAGTTATTTCAATTCGTATGTAATATTCATACGAATAATTAATATTCATATTCACGGATAATTAAATTAATTTATGTATAAAATATATAAAATATATTAAATTATGTTTTTGTTTTCTTCAGAAATAGCGGTCTATCCTGATTTTAAATTATTATTTATGCATTATAGTATTTTTAGTCCACCATTTTAAATTTTCAGAATTTGAATCCAGATTCGTTCACAGGCACCTAAAATACATTTTAATACTGAATTTCAATAAAAACAATGCATTTTCCTATTTTTGCCATTCTGCCATATTAGATCTGCCATATGGAATTTTAAAATATTAAATGAAGATTTCTTATTAGTGATCTACAATACCCTTGTGATTTAAATATAATAACTACATCAATTTTTAGGCATTTTTTTGTAGAATAGAATAGTATTTTGTTGTTGTTGCCTTTAATGGCTATAATCAGGAGCCAAATAACTGGATAAGCCCGACTGTACGCCAGTATAGGTTATAAGTCAGTATTTCAATGTTCCGCTAGTACAAGGCACGTGCGCTCAAGGAGGGAACACCATCAAGCAGTGCCGTATTCTCAAATCAATAAGCCTTGTTCGTGGGCAAATTTTTTCAGCGTAGACCAATTGTTGTTGTTTCCATGGAAGGCGATATGTTGTACGTAGAGAAGTGTCGCGGCATCTCTTCTACAATTAAGTCTAAAAAAAGAGTATAAATTGTTTTAAAAAAATTTTTGACGATAAACATTAGGTAAAAGTAGAGATTCATTAGCGTATCTATCTGCAATTTCATTCGCTTTAATACCCCTGTAATCCGGGATCCAGAAGAACTGAATGTTAAGATTTAAATTAGAAGCTTCTACAAATAACTGTTTAATTAGGTGGATAACATTGTCCAGATTACCCTTTTAGTCGAAGCCACCCAAGGCACGGAGCACACTCCTAGAGTCTGAAAGAATATAGTCATTTTCAATATTGTTGTTGATAATATATTTGATGGCGTTAAGAATAGCAAAAGCTTCAGCGTGGAAAATTGAAAATTTATAATCGGGGCAAAATACAGCATATCCAGAAGCGATAGGAGTATCGCTTCTACCAGTGTAGGATCAACTTTTTTACTACCATCAGTGTAGATGAGGGTTTTAGAAGGATATTTATTTACAATTTCTCTCTCAAAGGTTTTGTTGGGTTTTTTACTTAGTGCGATTATTTTACCTAATGAAATATCAATATGGTTGCGGATATCACAATATCTGGTGTAATATGGGTAGTTAAAGTGGCCGATAAGATTACGAGTGATAATATTTGGAAGTAAATTTTTTATTTTAAATAGGGTTGAAATAAGAAAGGAAAGATTTTCTGGAATGTGTGGATGATTAGTGCATATATAATTCAGCAGAGTTCTCAGGGGGTGTGATTTTTGTGCCCAAATTCTGCACAGGTATTTTTTAGTTAAAAGAGATCTTCTACATTCTAGCGGAGGTTCCCCGCCTAAATTTAAGAGGACATTAGTTGGGGTAGTTTTCATCGATTCCAATGATAATCTAATTCCTGCAAAATGGAAACGATCGAGTAAAAGTTTTGAACTCTTGCTGCAATTACCGAATAAAGTAGAATTCCAATCAAGGTGAGATCGGATGAAGTCTTTAGTAATGATTAACATTGTCGAGGGGTGTATACCCCATTTAATTTTATCAACACATTTCAAGACATTAATAGCTGATAAAGTTTTCTTTTTGATTTCTCTAATGTGTAGAGACCAAGATAATTTGTTGTCTAAATGAAAACCAAGATATTTGAAGTTGTTAATTAATTTGATTTCAATATTGTCAATAGAGAATACTAATTTATGTTTTTTAATGATATTACTTTTATTTTATTACTAAAAATCATGGCGCGAGATTTATCAGAGGATAGAGATAGGGCTTGTTGCGAGAAATAGTTGTTTAATTTGCTAAGGGTGTCATTTAAATTAAAGAAAATATCTAAGATATTCGAAGATGAGGAAAAAATAGTAATATCATCAGCATATAAAAGAATTTTGGAGTGATGAGGGACGAATTGAAGTAATTTGAGATAAAAAGATATTAAATAGAAGAGGGCTAAAAATACTACCTTGCGGAACACCCTTCTTGACAAAGCCACCGATGAGTTTGTCTTCTGAGTATCTGCTAACAATAAACTCTTCTGAGAAAGCTAACAATATCAAAAATAAGGTCAACAAGATTGGTAGGGCAACCAATTCTAATAAGTAGCTTACATAGAAGGAAAGGGTCTACATTATTGAAGGCACTTTCGATGTCCAGAAAAACAGCTCCAGTCGATCTGTTGAGGGCTAAGTTAAGCTTGATGTTAGTAGTGAGTATGCAGGTTGGATCAAGGACTGATTTACTTTTACGGAAACCAAATTGAACGTCTAGAACAATTCCATTTTTTCACATCAGAAATCAAGTCTCATTTTAACAATCTTTTCGAATACTTTCATGGAGTTAGAGGCAAGAGCAATGGGACGAATATCATTTTTGCCAGGTTTAGGAATCAATAGAATATATATTGATTCCAAAAGAAATTAATTTTATTTATATCAATAGAAAATATTGATTCCAGCTTTTTGGAATGTAGCCTGTGGTAATAATGTTATTAAAGATATTGAGAAGGAATTTTAAAGCGATTTCAGGTAGTTTCTGTAAAATGGTGTAGTTAATTAGAACAGGACCTGCTGCTGATTTCGTTTTAAACGAGTAAAAAGCAGTAAAGAATTCATTTTGGGAAATTTAGTTAAGAAATAAATCGTTGCAGATTCTGGACCTATTTGTGTGTGAGTTGAATAATATGTTAACTTTGTTTTTTATATCTTGCGACGCATGAAAACGATCAATTTCAACCAATTTACCGAATTTGGAATTAATCAAGTCGCGGTTAATGGAGTTACCTTGATGAGAACAAACAGATCTCTTTTTTGTGTTTGAAGTTATTTATAAATTTCCAGGTGTTTGACGGGTTGGAGTTTCTGTTTAATAAGGAATAGAAGTTTTAAAAGCTGACTGATTTTTATTTTTTATTTTTTTTCTTATGGATTTGCAAATATTTTGGTAGGCTATAAGATTGCTTGGAGAGAGATTATTCTTCTTCTTATATCCTGAAAAATCAATCTTTTCTCTCATGAGATCATTACAATCCTCGTTCCACTACGAGGAAAAGGTACTCCGTATTTTATGAGTTCTGTCCGTGATTTTGGCGCCTGCTGTTGAAAGGGTGTCTAAGACAAGGTAATCGAAGATCTTTATTGACACAGCTGTATCAGGGTTAATTTCAGTGTTGGAGAAATTGTCCTTAAAGGTAGAGAGGAAGACTGGCCAATTAACTTTGCTGAGTTTGATTTTCGGTCTATGGAATCATGGATTAGATAAACTATCAATGAAGCTTGTGAGAATTGGGAAGTGGTCACTGCCATAATTGTAGTCAATAGTTTTCCATAATGCAATGTTTTTGAGATTGGGGGAACCGAAGGTAAGATCATTAGCGTTATGAGAGTTACCTTTATTGTATGTGTGAGTGTGAGAGAAATAATTGAAGCAGGTAAAATCAACTTACAGAAGAGCATCCTCGACACCCCTGCCCTCTCTGTCCGGATCATCACAAAGTGACCATAAGGAGCTTCTAGCATTAAAATCGCCGATGATTAAGGTGTTATCAAGATCATTGAGATAAGTAAAAAATTTGTTCCAGAAAGTGTTTGTTGAGCGATGAGAAATGGGGTGCAGGAGATTATAAATGTTAAATCAACATTAATATGTTGATAAATTTCAATTCTACCTCATCGATGTTAATTTTGGCTCCGACAATCTCCACATTATTTTCCAAACAAAAATCGAAGAATTTTTGTCTTCGCTAGAATAGTTAAGATGATTAGCAATGATGT
Source organism: Psix sp. ZL-2020 (assembly GCA_022817045.1). Lineage (NCBI taxonomy): Eukaryota > Metazoa > Arthropoda > Insecta > Hymenoptera > Scelionidae > Psix > Psix sp. ZL-2020. Next base: position 6,989 of record JABFQD010004527.1, read on the forward strand.
TGCAGGATTTAAGAATTATGTTATTAAGTTTGATGTCATCAGTAGAAGTGTCATTATTATTCGAGAAGCAACAATTTTGGTATTGAAGGTCAAGAATTGGATTAAGAGTTTGTAGAGTAGAATGTTGATTTGTAGATGGAGATGGGTCATGTACTTGATCGGTAGAGACTGAAAAATCTGAATCCTATTCACAAGAGTCCGGTCTGGGTCTTTTAGTAGGATTGGACTTTCGCTGTGGTGATTTCTTTTTTGATTTAGGTTTGGACGTTGTTTGAGCATAGCTCATGATGTTCGTTTTTTCGAATTGATCATTAAAAATACTGATAGCCCTGTTGACGTCATAATCTGCCTTTATCGGGAACTCCTCAGCACCCCTTGGGGACTTGCCCGTGCGCGCCATTAAACGTTTGATATTCCTCTGGAATAGGAAGTAAGGGCATTTAGGGTTAAATGCCGCATAAAAGAAATTTTGAAATTTTGCTTGAATACAGTTAATACAGTTAAGATAATTATTGTCACATTTATAGGACTCGTGGTCCTTTTGGCCACATTTGGAACAAATCGGATGTTTTTTAGGAAAAGATGAGAAGAGTGACCGAAAAGCTGACAAATGCCACATCTATTAACCTTCTGGACGTAAGGATTGAGAAAGAAAACTTTACTATATAAAACAGCGCTATTAGTGATTTCTCTAGTCAAAACATTTATTTTATAATAATTCGTATTAATTTTTTCAGTAATATTATCTTTGTTTTTAGCAAATTTTGTAATACGTTCAATGCTGACTGGATTTGACCAGGCACTTTCTTCGCGAAGAGGTTTTAGATTATTTAAGATTTTATCCGGTGTGATTACATCATAATCTATAGGGCCGATAACAACAGTATAGAATATTTTGAAGTTTGGTACATACGCAGATCATTTTTGTTCAAAGAACGGATTGATCGCATTGAAATCAACAATAAAGTCGTTGGCTTGATTATAGGAATTAAACGATATTGCAAATCTAAAATTACCTGACTTTTTGAGGTTAAATGAATTTTCCAGTTGATTCGGAAATTGTTTGGCAAGGGTTCTGCCAAAAGCTAAGTCAGACATGTTTTTAAAATTATTTATCTGCTTTTCGTCGTTCTCTCAACAAGAACAAGAAATACATTTAATACGTGATTGCTATATTTAAAAATATTAAACGTGAAAAGTAATTTAATTTTATGCGATGTCAAAATAGTTTTAAATTTATGAAAACTATATGTCCGTCCGTTTCGCTCATATACTGGAGGATCATAAGACGTATTGTCTATCCTTTTCTAACACATTAAGGGCATAACATTATGAGTCTGTCTTGCTTAAACTTCTTTTAGGAACCGTAAGACAAAATTTTGTTTTTTTTTTATTAAATGGACAGGTCTAATAAAATACGAGCAATTAATTAACTATTACATGAGTAACGAAATAACAATACAATTATAATATATTTAAGAATTTATATTGTTAAATAATGAATCAAATAGAGAAATAAAATAAAAAGCATTATTTTGACGAGAAAAAGATTTTGTTTAATTCAAAATATATTTTTATTCAACTCTAATCATTTACAATTGTTTTCGTCAAGATCGAGGTGGGACGGTCGGAATTTACTCGTGTAGTCGAAAAAAACCACCCACCCCATGCATCAAGGAACCGGGAATCAAAAAATCACTCGCAACACCAAATATTCGGCACAAATTTTATTGAATTACAGAATGGTTCCAATATTGGGCAGCGAAAAACAATTGTCGGTTTTTTTTGTGGCAACTCACATTCGCACCCACGATTCGCAACTTTACAAAATTATTGCGTTCGACCAACTCAGTGACCTCGTGCTGACTGGCTTGATCGTCCGAAAAACTGCGACCGAACCGAGATTCAATAGCTGATAAGAAATAAAAACAAACAGCGTCTATCATGCGTCTCGGACGATCAAGCCGAATCAAAATATGGCAACGGAATTACTCGTTAGAGCAACAACAATAGATATTTAACCAATTAACATTAGTTTTACATTTGATATAATAGTAAATAACAAACAAATGGCAGTAAAAATGTAGTGATGCTTTTATATAAATCATAGAAGCATCTATAAATCTATAATTGTTCTCACGTATGCTGGGAATCATAAGATGTATTGTCTATCCTTATCTAACATATTCAAGGCATAGCATTATGAGTATTATGTATTATTATGTATTTTATTTGAGTGATTCTCACTAATTGACGCTACATGTTCACATAACAATACCCCATCAAAAAATAAACGTTGCTAGCACGTGTCAAAATTCCAACATATTCTAATATTTGATTTAAATGATAGGATCAAGATCATACATACACAATTATTTTTAATGTACTTCGAACATTTCTGAATTAAATGATACTCCAAATCAGTAAATCTATTCCTGGATCACAGTGGTATTATCACACTTTTTTATCATTATTCGTATAAAGTCAGCGGATATATCTTGCGCTGAAATATACCTTTTCGTTTTTTTTCTCCTCGTCAATCAACATTTCATCTTGTGTTGCGGCAGGGGTCAGAAAAAGAAGGTGCACTGACACGGGCATTTGCTCCTGCCCTGTTCCTTAGTGCCCCGCAATTGCTTGAGATAGCCTGGTTTGTGGTGCTGTTGTCACATGTGGCAGCAGTACGCACACACAACAGTCTCCCTACAGTATCAGAGAGACAACAAAGCCGAAGACGAACTATGTCGGTTATGCCTTCATGGGGCTTCATAGTTAGAGCTGATGGAAACTCAGTATCTAACTAATGAATGATGAGGGTACCACAAACGAGGAACCTATATGGGTAGTAGCAAATACTTAGACGAAGCCCCTCTTAAGTGGCGGCTCACCTGTGTTTGGGCCTCTCAAGGCCCGACGCAGACGACAATCTCTGGTCAGTGCAAAAGGCTGACGGGGCCACCTCCACATGACTCCCCGTGGGCTTTCTTCACGGCTATCGTTTATTTTTAGTATTCGATACTCCGCCTAAGTCGGCGGCAGATTTTGGATTTTTCCATGACAGTTGTCATGACATGATATGTCGTACGACGGTAATTGGAACTTTTGGTAATGCCCTTACCGGGCGTTAAACCTTCGTACAATAATTGTAAATTGACGCATCTTATGTGCGTTGACAGGAGAGCAGCGCAAGAGAATTGGCGCGTGTATATGAAATTATTTCATTACTTAGAAAATGTAATAGATAAGAATTATTACCCTGAACAGTGGATCACTTGGCTCGTGGATCGATGAAGAACGCAGCTAAATGCATGAAAACTTTTAAACTGCAGAACATATGAACATCGATAATTTGAACGCACATTGCGGTCCAGGGATAACAATTCTTGGATCACGTCTGACTGAGGGTTATAATGCAAACAACTGTTTGCATTATGTCGTCATTATTTCAACTGTTTGCACAGTGTCGTTTTAAATCAGTGGGAAGCGCGTGTCTTTTGCATGACGTACGTGGTCGAATAGACTGCGTCATGTTTTTTCTCGCATAACTTTTATTGACGCTCTGACAGATTGTAATGACATCAGTCGCGGTCGTTGGATTATTTATGAGAGAGCTACTAATAAATCATCGTAAAGTGCGCATCACGTCGAGGTAAGAAAGTTGAACTCTATCGTAAACGATTAGAGACAAGACTGACGACGATACGAAGCGTCTCTTGACGTTGAACAAATATCTGATAATGTAAACAAAGACTGATGCTTCAACGTCGCGGCGAAATATCAATTTTATTTTTCATTTTCATGACCTTAGACCACGCGAGACTACTCGCTGGATTTAAGCATATTAATGAGCGGAGGAAAAACAACTAACCAGGATGTCAGGCCCATAGCGACCGCTACTTGTGCGGGATAATCTCTCCTTATTAGAGTCGGGTTTACCCAAACGGGTTGAGTTGACGTGCCGAGCCTGGGCGAGTTGATGGGTCCGGATTCGAGCTCGGTCTCGTGCAATGGCCTTTCGCGGATCTTTCTTGCTGCGAGGCTTGGGCCTTCGCAGCGCCGGAGGCATATTCGCTCGCTGCCACATAAAGTGACAGCTCGTCACACATGGTGACCAAGTTTGGCTACATGAGCCACTCAAGCTTTACCTAATTTGGGTAACAAGGTTTAGGTATTTTCAGAGCCTGTTTCAACCCACCTATATCCCGCACATTTTGTGGCAACCTTTTCCTATTTCCTTTTAAGGTTTGAGATTGTCTGGCTTGGCCGGAAATCTCACCTTATCTTGTGGGTATCGCGGCGGCCGGTGCTTCTTCATTCATTTAGCTGGGAAAGTTTTATTTAAAATTTGATACACTATACATTTTTGTGCAATTTTAATTATTTAATTTATATTGTGTTGTCTGCCGTGGGAGCAACTCCTTGGCTTGTATCATTTACACGTGGTTGAAGCGTCGTTGCCCAGACAACCACGGATTTTGCAGCGATATAAATGTTGTATCGCAGTTGGCATGTGTGTAATTTAAATGCAGTAAGATGGCGTTATACTTTTTGTTCCCTATTTCCGTGACGTTTATACTGCTGTGATATCGCGTTGTAGTACAAATGTCGCACATTTGTTTATCAAATGTCAATCAAATGAAGCATTCTTGTTTAACAAATACAAATTTATTGTTTAACAAATGCAGCATATATTTCTATCAGTTGCTCAATC
>JABFQD010004528.1:0-11698 GCA_022817045.1 Psix sp. ZL-2020
CATACTCCCATTCCATCTAAAACCTTCCCCTTCCACCAAGTGAGCCAATAGTTAGGTACATGTTAAAATCCCATATGATCTCCCACCTTTCACCAATTCATACTCCCATCACATCTAAAAACTTCCCTTTCCACCAAGTGAGCCAATAGTTAGGTACATGTTAAAATCCCATAAGGCCCCCCACTACCATGTGAGCCAATAGTTAGGTAGCCCTACTACTGCAGTTTCAAGGAGCTTTTTATGAATCACCATGACGGTGACATATCAACTTGTCTTGCTAGAGTTCTCTTCGCGATACACACTGATGTGTGTACAGCTACGAATCGAACACCAATGAATTTGTTCTACACATACCTGATAAGCCGTACTCCTTTTGATGCCATGCGACCATCAAGCGAAATTCAACAACGAACACACGCTCTGACTTCAAATCGTTAGTTTGCTGTCAGCGAAGGAATTTGGTTCCAGAATTATCGTCAACTCAACATCCGTTGGTCTCATGGTACGATAGTAAAACGCTTGGGTTCTAGATTGTACACAGTTTAAGATGAAGATGATGTTCTGCATGATCGCAGCGTAGACTACATCGTTGAGTGTAGAATTGAGCCAACCACAATGGTATCTCATCGTTCTTTCCAAGATTCAAGTAATAACCCAAGGTACAATGACATATTAGTACATGATTTTCTTCGTTATCAAGACAGAACTCACCCTCAGCCTCGAGATAAAGTTCAAAATAGTCTAAAGTTCTAGTCGGGTGTTCCTCAAGAACTGGAAGGTCAGCTTCCAGTTGTCCCTACTATCGGGCAGCCACTCGTTCCAAAGTTAGCCAACCAGCCTGCCTCGGAAATCCAAGCCATTTGCTCAGCTTGCTCCAATTACTCAACGTGTTCTGGCAGTTCCACTTTCCTCTGGTTTTCCCAAAGAGCAAATTCTAAGATCAAGGAATTATGATGATATTATAGTTGGCCCAAGTCGTAACAGAGAGGTTAAAATTTTTGGGCGGAAATCAAGGCCTTCCAGGGTTAAACAGGCTCCCAAACGTTTGACTTATGAATAATTTTGTTTGTTAATTTTATTTATAGCAATTGTAAAGTGTCTTCAAAAAGTAGAGATGGGAGAAATGTTATAAATTCAAACTTAAAATATTGTTCTATCTTGACAACGACATTATTGGTTTTGCGAACTTCAAGTATCAAAGTTTTCTACCTGTAACTTTTGTATCTTACGAGCCACAATAAAGCTGTGCTCTCGATCAAGAGTTTTTTCATTGTAAAATTTAACAGTTAAGTTATAATTCGAGGAAAATTTTTGTTATCGTTTACGGCGTCCAGTTGTGCGTACGGCATTTGGCTGCGGAATCTGCGCGGCAGCGGTGCACGGTGGCTTGCGATAAATGACAGGTGACTCTCAGTTGTGTGTTTTAAAATTCGCATTTCGGTAGAATATTGAAAAATGTATAACATTTCACTATTTATATAACAAAATACATTTATAAAATAAGTTTATAAAATCGTTCATTATTTGAAATTATGAACGTTTAATATTTATTTATGAATGTTCATTATTTATTCATTAATTTAAAATTCTACAAGTTATTATTTTCTTGTACAATTTGCGCTTAGAACTATAGCAATCTACAATTAAATGTAATTACTCCGTAAAAGAATTTCCTATTTCAGCTCAATCTTACAGGAATCTAAGTTTAGATGATTAATAAGGAAGAAGAAATTGAAGGAGGTACAATGACAGTCGAATTAGAAGAATTCAGGAATAGGCGTAACTTAACTTTACAGCCATCTTAACATAGAACACTTACTTTCTAGAAGGCAAATTTCGGTAAATATTCGAAATCAATTTTTATACGTCAATATATCTACAAAATAAATGATAATGTTACATGTCTTTAATGGTATTTCCTATATTTAATATCAGAATATATTACATTAGAATTTCCGTCAGAAGTTCAAAATCGCTTCATTATGAAAATGAAATTAAGTAATTGATATATATTTGTTTTTGGTAAATAAAGACAAAATTATAATAATTTTTATGTGAATTTGTAGAATATGGAAAATACTTTCTAAAATTCAATCAATGTTAAAAATTTTGATTAAATAGATCATAAGGCCTGGGAACTAGAATCCTTGTATCGAAAAGAAATCCAGAATACTCAGTCTACCAACCTGTTACATAAAGAAGGAGCATGTTATAATTCAACGATGGTTGAATTTGCTTTTTTTGTCAAATTTATAAGAATGAAATAAATTACAAGATTATGATAATAAGGAATGATAATGAATTCAAAATTCATTAAAATCATAGATTTGTATGTTTTTTAAAAATGTGCGAATTTTTGACAAATTTAGGGTGTTGGGTTTCCCCCCAGTGTATTTATTTCAGAAATTCATTCAACCTATTTAAACTTTAATTGTTTGTCATTATAATTAAGACTATTTTAAAGAATACATATCTATTAATTTAAAGAATACTTATTTTTCAAAATGATATAATAGATTAAAAAAAAATAAACAATTTTGAATATTTTACGCTTATTATTAAGTTTTGTGAATTTGTATACTTGTGGCATTTTAAAAATATATATATAGAAACTGAAAATCAATTTGAAGAAAATGTTCATGAAAAAATCCTCATCTAAGACATAATACTCTTTTAATACAAATATTTCGATTCATATCATGAACATTTTACTATACATCCAATGCATGAGAAACTGTTTAAGCTACTTATATTTCATTACATACAATGCAGAAAATTGGAATGATTATATATCGTACAAGAGATTTAGATTTTAAATGTTTTTCTGATATGTTATCCATATGAAGAATATGAGCTATATGGAAACAAATAGAGTTATTCTAACTGAGTGCGGGAATTTTTTTCAAATTAAATATTTCTAAAGTTCGAAAACAGTTTACCACGGTGCTTTTCTAACAAAAAATTCAAAATTTTCACTGGAAATCGAAGTTAAACACGATATTATGATAAAACTTGAAAAGAATCTAGTATGTATGATTCGTTACGCTGGCTCACCTTCATGGTTTCTCACACTTCGAAAAGGGAAAATGTACCGCGTCCCCACCTTTCCGAAAATTAGGACAAAGAGGTATTAGGAACAACGGTACCCAGAGAAAGGGCGTTTAAGAAGATGGCTAGTCAGAAGACGGGTCCTACGTCATGGTTCCAACTGGAATACGATTGGACACAAATTTCAGCGGAAGGAACATCAAGCTCCTTTCCGAAACATTCGTGGTATTTTCAGGGTAGTTTAGAAACTACCGTGGACTCTACTTAACGAGTTCGTTGTCCATATCTCTGTTCTGCTATTCAACCTAAATAGCCTATCACGAGAAACCATAGTTCAATAAACCGCGAGGAAGACAGTTCTCGATCGCTATACATAGCAAGTCGATCGGCATGGAGAACCTTCCCCTTATGTCTGGGAGACCATACGTAGTAGATTACGTCAATAATCGTTTTCACATAATTTTTTCATTATTTTTTGCATCTAAATATCATTTGAATTTATTTTTATTAATCATTTTTAGTAAGAACTTCCGGCATATTTATTTAAATCAAACGTGCTTTTTACATTTACGCTTGAAACGTTAACTTTTGAATTGAAAAAATGACAAATGTAATCCTAAAAAGGCCGAACAAACCTCACAAAATGTTGTGAGGTTGCCTTGATCCCGATATATGGAATAGAGTACTATATTTTTTAAAAAAATATTACATCTAATTCATTACATAAGAAGAATAGTGAAGCTCATGTAGGGTCAGTCAGATTCCACCACGTAAATATCTCGTCAACGCAAGATTTATATTTTTGTCGATTACACCACTATTTGTAACCCAAATGACATCAATTCCGGGCCAAAAAATGTGGAATTTTCTAGGGAATCCAAATCGACAATAAAAATGGAAATTATTATACTTTAAGGAAAAGGGGGCGGATTAAATGTTTATTAAGTTTTGTATACCTCACCCTGCACCCGCTAGGAGGTGGGAGGTTAAGATTTAAGTTTTGAAATTTCTGCTCCAAGACAAACGAATTTCAAATATAGTATATATTTCGGAAATTTCGTAGTATTTCGATATATTTCCGAAAACAGTCTTACATGCCTCAAGATATATGTCACGCGTTTAGGTGATACATTTTTTTGAACTGCAGATGCAACTTCTGGAATATTTTCTTAAATAAACTCGGTCATTAAATAAATTATTCAAAACAAGTTTGATGAAAGAAATGACCCAAAAACCTTAATTTAAAATCTCGCGCTAAAACGCTCAACTTAAGAATTAGTATACACCATATGCCTCTAGTCGAGTAAATGGATCTAGCAGGACTACAGTGTCGAGTTTCATAGTCCCATGTGGTGCGCAGTACAGCAAACCAAGACGTACTTGTCTCCGATTGGCTGCGCGACGCGCCACGAAGAAATAAAACTAGGCACACTAGTCCTGTTATTCTTATTCACTCAACAAGTGGTGCACGATTTGAATTCATAAGTGGTAGCGAAAAAGCGTATGATTTTTCCGGCAAGTACGGAGTTTGTTGGCATTCGATTAGTGCGCAAATCAGAGGAAAAAAAGTCAATAGTACCTAAGCTTGAAAACGTGGTAAATATTAATTTCACATTTTAAAAATACGAATGTTATTTCATTTAAATATGAAATATGCCGTGCCGTATTATCGTACGACTTTAACGAATATTGGCTTTCTTTAGAGCCATGAAAGTTCTAAAATTCATTATCAATAGGCAGCTCCTTTGAGAGTCAATGAAGAACTCTTGAAAAGTATTAATATTAACAACGTATTGTTATCACGTGGAATGCGTTTATTTTATATAACAATAATATTTTCTGTTTCGGAAGAGTGAGCTCTCTTATCCCCTACCGGTTTTAGAGGAAACCATTACGGTGACTTACAAATGGAATTGTTGCAAAAAGTATCTTACGCAATCGGACATTCTGACGCGTGTATTATACGTTACCTATTTCATACCTGTTTAAAAAAATAGAACAAATAAACACAGGGTGTTACAAGTCAATATACCATCCGATCAGTACGTCTGAAAAATTATTTTGCAGGCTGTTATTTAGATGATATAACAAAGTTTAAAAAAAGCCTAATAATTTAAGCTTAAAGGCTTACAAAAATTTAATTATAATTTGATGTCCATTGTGTAGATCAAAGAGAGTTAAATAATCATTCGTAAATCTTGGAACTTTGTTTATGAAATAATATTCAAGTAATAAATTCTCCTACCAAGTTTCAAGTTGATCACCATTAAATTTCCTACAGTTTAATATGGCATATGCATTTCGAAGAACTTAGGAAAAAACTGAAAAATCATTTGTAAATGTTAAAAAATATTTTCTGATGTTATTTTTACGGTGATAAATAAGTTGACAAAGCACGAATACAATCAGTTAAGCGGGACAGTTCAAGAAAACTGTCATTCTGTTATGTGTATTTTGGGAACTGATTATCGGTACAAAGTGAAAAATTGTTTCTAAATCTTGGAACTTTGTCATTGGGGTGAATCATCTCAATTTTCAGCTGCGTGCGAGGGGCTTGTTTTGCAGCAATCAAACAGAAACTAATTTTTGACAAAACGGCAAATTTATTCGTCTGTTATTAACAATTTTGTTAAGATTTATACCGCCAAAGTTGCACAACTTTGTTTATAACACTGCTCAAAGTCACAAGCGCCACTTCGAACGGAGCAAAACATTGCTTCTTCTGCGAAATAGGAACTTGAAAGGAACTCAATTACAACCTTCTAATATATCAAGTATTTTTTTCAAACTCTTGACTCTTCAAACAGTGTCTAATACAATTTTAATAAAATAAATTTTATTTGAAAAATCGTTCGCCAATAAATAAAATTAAGCCAGTGATTGATTCTTTTAACGACGGCACAATTTATGGCATCCCTCTACTGCTGCTTCATTCGCATAAGCCTTGAAAGTTACTGACATGTGCATTCTTATTCCTATTCCGGTGTGGGAAAGCAATTTGGGCGGAAAAGAAGTGATAGCCATTCCTATTCTTCTTCAACAACGAATAAGCACCTGAAGCCAGCAACAAGAGGCTTCGGTAGCGTGTCACGAGAAAGACAAAAAAGGAATAAATGATGTAAAAACACGAAGTTTTATCCCTGCTGTTTTACAATCCGTTCTCCTGTGTTGCATCACCGGCATGCAGCTCAGCAGGGGCGAAGAGCAACTTGGCGACAATTTACAATGCGTCAATTATTAACTTATGAATGCAAAATCATATCCTAAAATTTTATATATTTTTAAAGCTATCGATCTTTATATTTTATTTAAGAATTATGGTTTGTATTTTTGAATGAAATATGTCTGAATAAAAAACACCAGTTGGTTATACTTCTGTTACCAGACAAGATCGAAGTATTGTCCACTTCATTTGGTACTCTGCTTCGGATCTTGATCTAACTGCCGACTTTTTGGTCACGGGCTGATCAATTTTCTCAGATCACTTGCCGGTTATATTGGAACTTAATTTGAAAATTTCCTTGTATTAAATTCTTGTACAAAATTTGTTATAAATAATAAAGATTACATCTTCGGATTTGAACACCCTTAACAATATGAAATGAAGAATACTTCATTCACCCTTGGATTAGTATGTATACTAAAGCGAGAAAATCATTTTTAATTTAGTTTTAAATGTAGTTTTAAAATCGGTAGAAATAGACATATTGAATCTGGTATACTTATTGAATACTACATCGTCAAATTGTGTTAGAAACATTTGATAAAAGCTAAGAAGTAAAATTTTAATGTAGCAAGAGTTCGCACTCTATCGTTTTCTAAAAATGCCTAAGGAGATTGACGCCAAATGAATCACATTTGCAACCCAATTAAAAATTATTCCACCATAGAAATAGAAATCTGGTCAAATTTTTTAGTTGAAATTTTCCCGCCTAGTATCGAATCTATACTTTTTACCGAAGTGAGACCAATTCTGGAACTTGATGATACTATCACTGTGCGTGAGATATACGAGAGTTTGAATTCGTGTAAATCTATTGAAACCCCAGACTTTTTAATGAAGGATTTAAATCGGAATTCGGAAAGAATGGTGTGATTTGTTGGTTTTCCCTTCACAAAAAAATGATGACTCGGTTCCAAACAACTAAAGCCTCATTTCACTAGTCAACTGCATAGCAAAATTTTTCGTACAGTTTCAGCTAAAGCGTATTGAGTAACTTTGCGTTTGTAACATGCTTATCCCTAAATTTCCCCAAAGAAGTGCTATTTTTTTTTACTTTTTTTGTTATTTCTATCTGAGTTCGAATTTTACTTCCGTAAAAATGTTTGCAGAGAAATTTGTGTGAACAATTCATCTGACACAGTTTTACTTCCTTACGCTGATCATTTAGTTCTCTTCACATGCCCTTTAAGACCAATCGGATATCGCGTATATTGTACAATTATTGTTACGAGTTTAGCTTAACAGTAAATATGAAAAAAACAAAGATTGTTTTATTTATAAAAGATTGCCACAAGAAAACCATAAACGCTGTTTAATATGGCACAGAGTCTATTACTGTTATTGAATCCTACTCCGATTTAGGCGTAACCTTTCACATAAACTATACATTTGATCTTAACTTGGAAAATACAATTTCTAATGTCAGGATGGTTAGAGCTTCGACTTTGAAAGTAATCAACTCTCTCAAAATAATTGCATGAAAAGATATCAGTATTATTTTTTATTCATTAATATCTAGCGTTACTTTTTATCACTCCAAAATCTGGGGTCTGTCATTCCTTAAACTAGATAAAATACAAAATATTTTTATAAAACAATTTTTAGGTCTTCCCTAACGACGGGCAATTGCCCGATGTATGAATTGCATATCAAAATAGGCCATACATCTCTAAAGTTCCTCCAATTTAGAACAATCCTAAATTGAATCTCTAAATTGCGCAAGAGAAGCGTTGATAGAATTCCGAAAAAATGTTGTTTAAAGTTCTGAATATTGCGTGTTAGGTCTCCAATTTTAGCTTAAAATTCGATTCTCACCCGAGGCCAAAAAGAAAATAGTTTACTTATTGTATAATTTAAGCATTTTAAAATTTTCGTAAAATTGAAAAAATCCTAATTGGCTCATTATATAAGTGAACATTATAGAAATACACATCGTCGATGTGAAACGGACTGTATTAGGGTTTGGTAAATGTTCCTGATTGGGTATAGAGATAAAAGAAAAAATGAATTCATTACAATAAACAAAATATATATATGTTCCAAAAATAATCATATATCTCATATGCACTGTTTCGAAATTCATCTAGCTATAATTAAAATACAAACAATAGATTTTAGATATGCACATGGGTATAAAAATCTTAAATATTCTCGCTGAACTACAAGAAAAATTTTTCAAAATCTTATCTTTATCATAGATTTCCAAGGTATTTGACTATCATCGTTCAGTAATTTTCAGTTGAATTCATGATAACAATGCAATTATTTACTAAATACATTCTGAAAATCACACTAGTATTTTCAAGTATCATTTTTTTTTTCTTTAATATCCCTAACCGTAATATTTGCTAATCACTGATCAATCATATAAACCTAAGTGCTTCCAGATAATTACTTGTTAAAGTGCTATAATTATATGAAAAAGAATTACAGAACATTGCTTGAATATATTTAAAGTAATATGTAATATTATCAAAAAAGTTCCAGGACTAACTATGCGTTTTCCTGGTACTTGCCAGACATTCAACTAAAACTACATCGGCTAACGTGATATCATTTAGTAACAGACCTTACTAACTTCCATTTGTAATAATGCAAACTATCTGAATTTTTCCGCATCGATATGCTTAATGACAAATTTGTAAACTGAAAAATATCTTGTTGTTTCCCAAAAAATGCACATTTTATACACTAAATTTCTTTCAATCACGACCTATAAGTAATTCGTAAAAATCTGGCCCAGTTAACATCCATGAAGTGTATCCAATAGTAAAAACTTTGATGATACTTAAAAATGATTGATGAAAAACCACCAATTCTTAGACTAATACTTGTTAAATGCTTGAAAGTAATTTAAAAATTAACCGTATGGTGTCTAAAATGGAATCATGTTTAAATGGTCATTTTGTCCTCAATTACAAAATAATTAGCTTCAAGTAAAAGTTGAACAATTGTCGATAACACTCGACTTTTTTCTCTTGATATTTTACTTCATTTTAACCTAAAACTAATCCAAAACTCATTGAATATGATGAATACAATTTTCTTATTACAAGTTTGGTTTTATATATATACTGCGTTGTTAGCTGCATACATAAAGTCAAATATTGTTTAACATTTATTCAATTTGACGTTACTTTTGCATACCTTTCATGATACAAATTTTAACACAAAAATATATAGTTGAAGAATAGTTATACAAAAAGTATCTTCTAAAAAAGAGATAATTGAAGTTCAGCTATATGATAAGAGTAAAATATTTTTAAAACATTTTTGTTTTTTTATAAGTCTACATCTGTCTGTCTTTTTCAACAGAAGTTTTAAAAAGATGCAATCAGTTAAACAGCAGCCGAATGCCGATATCCATTCGGTGTTTTTTTACGTACGGTATATAGCTACTGGTACACGGTATAGAAAACTACTCGAGAGTGATAGACTCAATGAAACACGTGACTCCAGCCTTGGGAGGCTTATCGTACTTACAAAGTGACAGCTGAGTTCTGTCAACGCTCAGCAGATATGCAATCATCACAAAACAAAATTAAAAAAGTATAATTTTATTTTCGGGAACATAAATTTACATAATCCTTAATAATACAAGTAAAAATGCTGCTTACAAATGTTTGAAGTATGACCGAAGTTATTCAAGTCGAATTCCATCTTGAAGTTTCAAATACTTACAAAACAACATTTGATAAATTATATACATAACTAACTAATAATTACAACATAGGTTTGATACAACACATAACTCATTACAATCCGGCTCTTTCACCATTGGATATCTCAAATAGTGTGAAAGTCTACCATTAGTTTATTACTCACTATAGAAATACAATATTTCATAACTCTGCAGACTTTCAGTATTTATTTTACTTCAATCGAAACAGAAACCACAATGAGTTCACAAGAACCAGTGCTTCGCGAGTTACAGCCGTTGCTTCGTAGATCCCTCGGTTTTTACGATCTCGTTGTTCAAAATTTCACTACGAACCTATTCCTTCCACCAGGAGAAAACTACGGTAGTACAATTATTGAGGTTCGTGTCTTTGTCAAAGTTCACAAAGATGAACCTCCGAAACATTTATTGCTCATCGCCAAAATGCTGCCACCAACTGACTTTCAGAGAAGATTCTTTGATTGTGACTATACCATTCCAAAAGAAATATTTTTTTACGAAGAATTATATCCAGATTATATAAAGTTACAAAAATCGTTTGAAGCTGAACCTGTATTGGATATTTTACCAAAATTCTATGGAGCCAGATTATCTCTGAAAGACTCAAACAAAGTTGATGATGATGCCGTAATATTGATGGAAAACTTGAAGGAAAAAGGATACTATAATGCTGACAGAATTCAGGGTAAATAATCTGTGCAGTTTTTTAACATTATTTTATATAATTTTATATTTTTATTGTTTTGCAATAAGACAATTTTTATTATAAAAAACGAGTGAATGCCATAACGTCGTCAAGTTAATGTATTAAAATTCAAAATAATATGATAAATTAGTTGATCTATTAACCTCTTGTATCTAAATTGTAAAACATTTAACTATTCGAAATTTAGTTTCGTTGAAAGGAATATAAAAATCAACATTTTTCTTTTCATTCGTATCATGTTATACATGAAGTATATATTTCTTAACATTACATCGTCATTAGTATTGTTGTTATAAGAATTTATGTTCATTGTATAATTTTTTTATCCTATACTGGAATTGATACAGTGTTGAAGATATCACTATTGCGTGTGCATGTTTGTGAATATTGCATTATCATGCGCATTTAAGCATTAACAAAGTAATCAAAATAAATAAAACATACATCTCTCACGAAACTAAAATATACAAATGTTTAATGATAATACTGGTAAAAACAAACAAACTTCAAAAATAATTATAAATTAAATCAAAGAAATATCAAATAAAACTAAGGAAAAAAACAGTGCTTTCAAAAGAAAATTTAAATCATGTAATCTAAATAAGACTAATAGATAATTTGTATTCAAGTGCTTCATATTAATGTGATACCAGATAACAATATTAAAATTATGCAAATATAATCGTCGAAAATATACTTTAAATTAACAATTTCAAACAAATTCTCATTTCAAAATAATTTCACCTTTGAAAATTTGTCAAAATATTTTAAATATGGATTTTGTAATAGTAAACATGCATTGAATATGAAAATATTAAAAAGTTGATTTTTAACAATTTCCTGTAATTTTATAATATACCTTTCTATTTTTATAATTAATACTTTTCACTTCTCGTAAATGTATAATTACAATAAAACATTAAACGCAAATAATGAATATTAGTTTGTCAAAAACTCAATTTTTATCAAAATTACAGAATTTTAAAAATAAAAAAAACTAAAAACTTAAAATTGAATTTAAAACTAGATTGTAACTTATTTA
>JABFQD010004529.1:0-11697 GCA_022817045.1 Psix sp. ZL-2020
ACAACAAATTATACATAAGTACATGTTTATAACTAATATGAGCTGAGAGATTTCTTGTTCAGAGATTTCACACGTCTTTAACTAATTGCTCTATAAAAGTTGAGAGAACGTATAATGATAATAGCAAAGCACGATGTTTTGAGCTCGAGAATTAGTTTTGGCCATGCAAACACATTAGCAATTGTGCACGTTGCAAATATATACCATCACTTGTAGATTTTTGTTTTTCAAGCATAGTGTGGCATCTCGAGAATTTATACACGTTGCTTAATTACTTATCTGTGAGTATGATGAAGCCGCGGCGTGAGCTTTTTAAAACGCTTTCTAACTATTATGCGTATCCTTGGCAAGATCCCCTACGGCCACGAAACTCAAATGGATAAAAATCGAGAATGACGGACATTGTGGAGGGGGTAGGAAAAAAACTAAAAGCGTAAAAAGCTCATGCTCTGAAATGAGATCCCTTCTTCATTCAAAACTCGAACGAATAAAAACTCCATTCGTTTCAACGTTGGAAGCTTTTATTGTCTCGTGCGTAAAAGAGCGAGAATCTAAAAATGTCCGCAAGATTTGCGGGAAAAGTGTATTTCCCGCGCGAGTGCTTTCATGCTATTTAACATTTTCACATCTCTCTTAACGTTAAATCAGGAGTAACCTAATGTTATAGAGTAAATAATTTCCTTAAGCTAACACACAAAAAAATCTTCAAATATATCAATCTAATAAAAACAATGTTTGTAGAATGTATTACCTCGGTTCAAAATAACATTTGTTTAGATGATAATATTAATCGATCGAAATTGGATGACGAAATTGATGGAAAGCATGATAATTGTTTTAAAATTAAATTAAAGATCTCATTAGCTGCGAATACAGAAATAACCTAAAGGTATTCATGGATTAATAATTTGCTTTTGTTTTAAAAGTTTGAACCAATTCTATGATTGCCAGTGATTAAAAGCAATTTTAGTAAACACTCTATACTGACATTTCATATATTTGGCAAATGTATCAGATAGATTACAGAGTTGTGTCGGTTGCGTTATTGATATTATGCGTATCCATGCAAATATCAAATATACACATTGATTTAATTGCCATGATTTGTAATACTATTTTTCATTAATGCGCGATTTTGAATTTTCGATTTTAATGCTAATTTAGAATTTTTGTTTGAAAAGAGAATTGCTTACGAATAATAAGAGCAACATTGTTTACGGTAAATATTACTTTTGGGGTGCGAAAATGGAATAAACTCATTTATTTAAGCAGTGATAGAATTTTTTAAGATATTGAGATAATATACAAATATTTGAAAATTCAGAAAATTTCATTAAATATTTTAATGACTTGAATGTGCTTTTGCACATCGAATCTTTTTTTGAATTTGTGCTTTGATATGAATTACTAGATCGGATTTGTGAAGCTTGAAAGATTGAGTGCAAGAAAAGATCACCCATAAACTTGGATGTTTTTAGATTCCACTTTCCGACATGTTCTGCTGGAAGAAAAATGGGAAGCTTAAATTCCTGACACATCCCACTTCGATGCGAAACGAAGTTCTCACCATAACGCACTTTTTCCTTGTATTAGATTGGTGACATTGGCTCAGATTTTTGGAGTAGATGCAAAAGTCTGTATATATACGAGAGTAAACTAGGAATTTCGGGATTTAAAGCCCGAATTCAGGCACGTACGATCTTTGCTTTGCTACGATATCATTCTCTTGCGTGGTGCATATAAATTGGTGGTGTGGAAAAGCGGATATCCGCTGTTTTGCGTGCCACTGCCATCACTAGTAGCAGAATTTATTTCCTGTGCGAGTTCATGAGGCCTTACATCTCTGACTCACATGCTTTCTGACTCCAGTCTATTGGCTTTGAGACTTTTGACTTTTCTAAATTCTCTGTAGAGTTAGAACGTTCGATGCATAAAGTATCGTATTGACGATTAGATTTGACTGAACGAGCACAACGAGCTGCTTGATGCCAAGTGTCTAATATATTTTCGATCTCTTTTCTTAAAAAATAAATTAGAGTAGTTTTATTGAAACATTACTCTCACGATTTTATTTCATGAATAGAAAATTATATAATAATTGTGCATTTTCTTTAATGCACTATATAGTTAATTAAAAAACAATAGTCAGATTTATTAACAAATTTATTGTAGTTGATAAATTTATTACTAACTATAACGTTTATGAATAGGCAAATCAGACTTTCTAAGGCTCCATCAAATAAATTGAGGAATATAAATTAATGAAGATATTGAAAAGACAATTTATTTTCTATTTCAGATGAAAATTATATTAACGATAATATATTTTTTCTTAAAAAATAGTTATTTTTTGATAATGAAACAGTATTTTTTCTTTCATTATTCTTACTAATGTATAAAAACGTAGAACTTTTTCTTAAAGTAATAATTACGTATAATGATAATTTTTCTGCAAATTTGAAAAGCTTTCAATAATTTGTATACGGCATAATATATGTAAGAGTTTTTTAGTTAAATCGACATCTTTTTGCTTCGATTTATTCTGAATCCGTTCGCATATATTAGTTGCTATGAAAAACTCTTAAAATTGAATTTCTTTATCTTGAAGACGAGTTTGGGATATCAAACAGCGTGTACGAGTCTGAAAGAATGCAATTTTCTATACCAAAACTGTTGAAACAAAATTCTCTTATCAATTGTACAAGTATTGAAGCTATACTTTTTTACTTATTTATTATTTGCGAATTTTCATGTAACAGTAAGTGTGATGGTAAGTCAGTTTACTTTCATACATGAAAATGAACAGAGTATATTTTTTTTATTGAAAATGTGTAAATATATTTGAACTTAATTGAAATTGTATAGTATCCTTTAAAAGTTCATGCTGCACATGTACACAAAGTCAATACAGCGATGTTAGTATTATAGGAGCAGAAGTTGAGCTATTTTTAATTCTAAGAACATACGTTATTTTGAAAAACGATAGTTCGAGAGAAAAAAACACCTTTAAGAAACTGAAAAAAATGCCTTCCTATTTTCATGATAAATTTAATTACAATTCATCTGATAGAAGTAATAGTAATAGCCAATAACCTAATAGTAGTTTTTATTATTATTCAAGTTTCTATCATAAATAACATAATATGTAAAGACGATAAAAAAAACGTTTTTAATTGACAATTAAGAACATTTACTGCCAGCGGTCATCTGAAACGCACTAGAAGTTTGCTGTCTTTAAGTATAACGCATAGTGTTTTGTTATTGCAGGGAGTAAACCGTTATAAAAGAAGAATTCTTATTTGCTATTCTTGAATTATTTTTTGCTCTTATATAAATAAAACTTTTAGTTTTTAATTGAATAATACATTTTGTATCGAGGGACAGAAGGGCAATTTTCAGGGCTGGGGTGTAAATTGACTATCTGAGCGAAGTATGGTGCAGCCAGCACATCTGTACCTGAAGCCGCATGAAGTAGCAAAAGTGTAATGACTACGAAGTATTGGAGCCATTTTTTATTATTCCTGTAATAAGAGTTCAGTTGATTTTATTTTAGCAAACAAAATTTTTTTTATGGTAAAACCTGATGACTGTAAAGTTAAGTTAAGTATTAGTTAATTTTTTATATATTATTCGAATTAATTTAAAATTTATTTTCGTAATCGTTATGCTATCAAATATATGGTTTTTTTAACTAGTAAAAGAATTGATTTAAAATAATCTTTTTTTTCAATACGTTTACATGTATTATTTTTCAACAAGATTAATTTTCATCTTCTTTTTAACTTTGGCTTTTTTAAAATCCTTTGAAAAAGCTTTAGATAAGATACCAAACTCTTAAAAAACATAACTTATGTGTCCTTGATCAGAAAAATATCATATGTTATATAAGAAAGAAACTATTTGTTTCATAAATTTCTATTACAATTTGGGTTGGTTTTCTACAATTCATTTTATTCTGAGAATAATATTTCTTTTTTCTCCCTTGTTTCATAATATACTATTTCGTATCTTCGTTGCCCAAGTTTAGTTGGTTTACGTTTCACGATCATTCTTACAGTCTGTAAACTGTTACTCACGAAGTGAAAAGAGCTGAAACTCTCGTTCTCAGGGTACAGAAGTCATTAAAATGATATTGCTAGCTTAGCATGAGTCCTTGTTTCATAATGTATTACTTGACACTGAATCATTTTAAATATAAATTTTATTTTTTAATATATAAAGAAAAAAAATACTTTCCGGTGATACATGATGTTTTTTATCTATAAAAAAGTGGTTACATTACCCAAAAGTAAGATGATCTATTATTATTTAGCTACAAAGGTAAGAAAATGTATTTGTAGCAGATAGTAAAAACATATGTGGCTAAAAATATCAATGAACTTGAAACTGAAAGAAATGAAAGAAATTGAAATAAGTTTGAAAGTAGTATCATGTTTTTTTTCCTTTTCTTAAATGTTTTTTTTTCTATTTTATCTTTTTCTACGAGGTCGAGCTACTATCATTCCTTTTTCTATTCCACAACTCTTGCTACGGAATATATTGGAAAGCACTGCTGCTCGAAAAACACGATACGAAGGGCATACCAGCTTCTCTTTTACGTTATTCAGATACGCGCGAGAAAATTGGAAAGCTCTACGGAGAGAGCACACAATTATTTCGCGTTTCATGAATGGTATTTGAATTTGACTTGTTCGTTAATGCCTACCCAACGTTACACATCATTTTTAACGGTTAAATATTTTTGGAAAATAGATTTCTATTAAAAAAAACAAATTTGAATACACTTAATACTACTGCAAAGTGTTTAATATAAAGAACATATAAATAAAATAGGTTTATATGGTTATTTCTTTTTTCAAAGCTTGATGAGTATATTTATATTTCATCAAAAACGATAAAATACGTAAAAAAGTTTTGCAAATTTGTATAGATCATAATTTCAATTAATAAATAAATGGGTTAGATACGAAATTGTTTACATTTAAAATATGAATGATATGATGTAATAAAACGTTACTTGGATTGTAAAACTATAAAAAATTAATTTTAAACGATATAATATGATAATATCAAATAGTTCCTTAAATATCGCATCAAAAATAAATTTATTCAATTTATATCTAAGCTTTTCAGAATGATAACAATATTTTAATTAACAATTTATAACTAAGCAATGGATAGATCCGATGAGTAAAACAATTGTAACACACAATTTTATTAAAATATGAATGGCAGCAGAAAATCAAGAGCTGCAACATAGTGTAGTTCATGCAGTTTTAAACACTATATTTATATAATTAATAGCCTGATAATAGAAATTTTAACCATTTAAAATTACTAAAGACTAAATGAAATTATAGTCTATATGAAATATTATAATTATTATAATATATATTATATTATTGATAGACTATATGAAATACATTAATGTTGCTATTAAATATAATAACTGAAATTTGACAAAAAGAAATATGATAACAAATAAACTTAAAATGCTTTTTCATAACATATTTTTGGACTGAAATACGTATTTATTTTTGCGAGGTGAGAAATAGTATTATATATCAAGGGAGTAAAAAGAGTTATTATTTCCCGAGAATAAGTGACATCTAAAACGAAATTTCGATCGATTTCATTAATTGATGGAACTTTTCGAAATTCATTCGATAGATATTTTTTGTGTAACCTTTGTGCTGAATTTTCACGTATTTTGAAGAAAAAACCTGCTAATGAAGTACGCCACACGTTCTATTTTTTTCACAATTGCAATCCAGGAATGTTAGTGAAGTTCTTATTTACTCTTTCGAAAAGTTTTATAGAACCAGAGAGAATGAGCCCAATTTTTTTGTTTAATTAAATTCGATAGTTGGAAATCAACTCAGTTTCAATATTAGAAATAATTATTCAAACTAATTTTTTAAATTTATTACAAAACGATCTATAATTATATTTCAAAATATGATCAGAATGCTTAATAATACCAATAAAATTAAAAAAATGTTTACTAAAAAAGTAATTTGCAATGAAAATTCGTACAGTGTGTACAATTTGATCAATTATTTTTAATAACAAGTATCTACTTGTAATTGTAATCATTAAATAATAATTTTAGTGAGGCTGTAAAAATACCAAGATTATGGTATAAATCATGCGATTTGATAACATATGTATATTCAAATAAATAAATTTAAATGTAGCACGTATTCAAGGTAAATAATTTTTATCTCTGTATATTTCCAGAAAAAATTATTTAGAGTGAATTAATACATTAATTAATAACCCTGTCAGTATGCTCATTTATTTATATATTATTATTATTTATATGAATATAATTTAATGGGAGGTTTGCATAGCAATTTACTCCAAAATAATGAAATGAATAGAAAAAAGGAAACAATGCATTTCTTATGAACGCCATGTTTTTCATTACTTTTTATGCATCAAGTAAGTATATATATGCATTCATTGTAAGCTTACATTTTTGGTAAAAACAAAACTTTCTATTAAATTTCATACCGGAGATAAATTGTTGATTTATAAATTTAATCATTGGTGTTTTATAAATAGTTTTTCGCATTATGCACGTATGATTAATTTTTAAATACAGTTATTTTTTGGCAAATATACGTGTCATGTAAGAAAGTAAAATCAAAATTTTAGAGTAGCTTGATGTAAGTCATTTAGAAAGCTAACATATTTTATTTTTCTAAATATAGATAAAATATGTTAAACTATTATTGAAATTGGATTAGTAGAAATTTGTTGATCAAATACAACATTTTTTATTACATACAAACTGTTAATACATATATAGATTATATATATATATAAATGTATACATAAATGCATAAAAAGATATAAGAGAACTTGAATAAGTGAGTACCACCAATTAAATTATGTAATGGTCACATCAATTTTCTAAAGCAAAACTTGTTGTGCTTAAATTATAAAAATTACTTCAATTTTTTAAATAACATTGGAGTGGATCCAACGTTACTCTTATATTAATCTAGGGTGAATTCGCTTTCCGTGAATGTTAGCATTTAGTATTTAATCAAGTCAATACACTCAAGCGTTCAGAATTCCATGGACTGGTCCATCAAAACTGAGAGGAAAATCTTAAAATGTGAGTAATATGATTATTCTAGCACCAAATTCATTTTTTAATATTTTTTAAAGTGCTTTCAATTACTTTTCGACTTACAAATTATCAATAATGGATATAAATGAAAAAATTGAAATTTCTAATGACTAGTTATTTTGTAAGTTGTATCTCTTGTTGAAGATTCAATGGATTTGGTTTCATTATCGGGTGAAGTAAAATAGAACCAAATAATTCGCGTGCATTTTTTTAATTCTTTATTATTAGATTTATGTCAAAATATTAAAATCTTGATAATGTTTTATATGGTTTGATTCAAGTCAAACCATATAAAATTAATTACACCAGATAAAAGCGTTTGATTGATCAAAGTTGATATTTACATTGTGCACTTCTAATAGAACATAGGGTAAATGCAGCAAATATTGACTATGTACCAATAAATGACTCATATGTGAGAGTAACAATAATAGATGATACACTCAAATCTGTGTAAAGGCGCGATTTAGCTTCTGAAAATTCCAACTTACACGCCTGCGTACAATCTTCGTTTGCGCTATACTGTACGATATTTTGCTGTATATAAATGTTAAAAAACAATTTCATGAAAAAATTATTGTAGAATAGTTGAAAGGAAAATCTTGATTTTATGTGAAGTTACTATCATCGAATTTGGATAAACTTCTCTTAACATTTTAGAAATTATCTTTATTAATCAAAATATACTAAGACACTGATGTTTTATAATAAGATGCCGATTATAAATCACTAATGTAATTTTTTTAATAGAAAACTTACATAGGGAAATATAAAATATTTCTTTAGTTTCGTTTGATTCCCGAATGGATGCATGGAACCCAATCGTAAACAATTTTTAGGTTTAAATTTAACTTCATAAAGCTAGTAAATATCAGTTAAATAAAACTGAATTATTTGAGATACATTTGAAGATTAATTTCTGACAAATGTTTTCACATGTATAAGGAATTTTGATTGTTTAGATTTAAGATCATTTTATTTATCAAACGCATAAAAAATAATGGACATTAAGTGACAACTGTATTTGTTTTGAACAATTTAAATTAAAGCAGTTCAAAAATGAAAAATATAAAATCGATTTATCTTATTTTCTTAATGATCTTATTTTCATTTTTCATAAAAGCTTTATAATTTGTCATCTATATTTTAAAATCGTATTCAAATCATTTAGTACTAATGCGATTAATTTGATAATATTCAGTTGTAAGTCACTGAAATTTAACAAATGGATTAACAATTCATTAATTAAAAGTGGTAATAATAATCTACTTGATATGAATGCATTGACATTATATTATGAAATAAATTTGTAAAAAAATTTCAAGCTCTTTTATTGCTTAGTAAAACATTTTCCTAAAAATTATTTGACATCAATTTAAAAAACTTATTCATTGGAAAGGAAATAATTACTTTATATTATAAATAATTGAATAATATCTGTTAGTTTTTATTTATTCATTTTATTTTAGTTGTTTATCATCTTGGAGCTTTTATATGTAAAAGATATAATTACATGTAATTAATAAGATTAATTATATATTTAAATAAAAGACCCATTTATAACATCTATCACGTTTAAACTATATATTATAGTGTTTATTACAATAAAAAAATTGATTCCCAATCAATTGATTCGATCTGTAGCATCTTTTTATAATGAAATTTTAAATTACAATTCATGTAGTTCGTATTATGAAGTTTTATTTTATTTTATATAGATTAAAATTAAAATTGTTGTATAAAAGCATCGTGATTTTGTTTTATTTTGAGATAATTAAAAGATTACGCATTAAGTTAATTAAAATTAGCATTTTGAAATAAAATGATTGAAACATATATGGTTCTTTTCATAGTTTCAAACAATTTGAAAGATTAAAAAAATATACAGTTAATTTGTGATTCTAGATTCCTTTGAAAACGGTATTTAACACTAATTAGATAAGTGTTTATTTTTATAAGTTTGAATTATTATTTCTAGTCATTCAAATTTTGCATATTTATACTTTATAATATAATTTTTATTTTTACATTTGTGTAACGAATCTTAATATTATCTTTTAGTTTATCTTGATAAATCATAATAGGTTTTTATAAAATCACTACATTTTTTACTTGATTTAATTGTGGACTTATTTTAAGGTGAATTTTGTTAAGTATGCATTTATTATCGATGTTATCCTATAAATTAATTTATGAAATAAAAAATTAAATTATATAAATAAGAAAATTTTGTTGGATATATATTTTATGGTTGACTCTGTATAGCTGATATTTCTGTCAAGTATCAGCTATACAGATGCCATCCTACATGGCTAGCAAATCTCTGGTTCATACCTGGCAGTAATTGGGCACATAGATGGCTTGCGATTAACATCCAGTTTGTAGTTGCTATTCATTTGCCTTCTTTTCTTTTTCACGCGAGTAAGAATTCAAAAAAGTTTAAACTTGTTTAAACTTGCTTGACAAATTTAAAGTTTAAATTTGTCATTTTATTCAAAGCAATCAATTCTTTTTACTATATTTTTTTAAGAAGAAAAACAAACAGATAAACTGCTATATTTTTCCTTAAAATCAGAAGATAAAAATATAAATATGAAACGAACAATACATTTTTCAATTAATTTCGTAACAAAAATTGTGCGTAATAAACAATAAATATTCGTTACCAAGATTTTTTCCCGTTTATTAATAGGTTTTATAAAATCTTTGTTCAGAGGACAATCTTCATTTTTTATAAGGACTACTTTGTATTATAAAATGTATATGTAGTATAAAGAATAAAATATCCTGAATATACGGGATATATTTAGCAAATATTTTCTAGACATATTCTCATTCCAGTTAATAAATATACACACAATTTTTTTTATTATAAGAAATTGACATTTGAAAAATATAAAGTTATAATTTCTGTAATAAACATCAAAAACTACGGGAACAATGACTATCATAAAATTTTCTTTTTATCTGATAAAATTGGAATTATATTTTTTTCGCTATTATTCTTTCTGTAGAACTACCGTCAGCGAATTTAAAATTTCTTGTATAACTATCAAAACAAAGCATATTTTTTTGAAAAAATGTTACAAATAGAATGATGTTTTAGCAAGATATTGATATTTAAATTTTTTTAACCAAAACGAAACTTTTGAAATGTTTGTCAAATTTGTTAGATGTCTTTTTAAATGTTTTTGCTATGTTACATAGAAAAAAAAAACATTTGAAATTAGAGTGATTTCAAAGGTCAATCCGAAATATATTATAATTGTAACTATAAAAGGTATGCATTGATTTAGTTTAAAATTTAAGATAAAGATATTGCATCGAATTTAATTTAACTGATACAAATTCTACATTAATTAGAGTTTATGAAAAATGTCTAACATTCCGAATTTAATTCGTATACAATTCATTTAACTCATATTATTTATTTTATAGTTTGATACCCAATTTATAAATTAAAATATTTGTTGTCGATAGATGTATACGGTTTCTCATAAAATAAGATAAAATGTATAAGATATGGTGAAATCCTTTTTTCTAAATTAGGTTACACATCTAAAAATCTCTGGAAAAAATGTTGGAAGTGTAAATGAAACGCTTAAAAGCCTAATTTTTTTTAATTCTAGTAGTCTTTATTTTTAAATTTACTTAAAATCGATCTTCAGTCTCGATTAAAAGTTAGATTAGCATTTTGTTTGTATTCTTTGTAGTATCGTCATTAATGTTTCCCAGGCAGTCGAATTTCTTCAATAATGTTGGCTTAAAGAGGTCGATTGATTTTCTTAGTTTTTTTGCACCTGACTGACTGTAAATGTTAGTGTTTGTGTGGTCGAGTAAAAAACAGTATATAGATTAGCAATTGTAGCAATTCAAATAAAAATCAAATAACCACTCTTTTGTTACAATAATTATATAAAGTTTTGGAAATTAGGTCTTGACACTTATTGATTGTAACATTCACAATTTGAATGCTGTTAAAATATAAAAATTTTGAAATTTTCTACATAGAGAGAAATCATATTAAAGATTACAATGTTTACATGTTCATTACCATACATTCACGTTGTGCTATTTATTATCAAACTAAAAAATTCGTAACGTGCGTTACGATAATATTTTCAATGTACGTTTAAATTTTTTATTCTATATATATTAAAATGCACGTTGCAAATTTTTCAATTCGACAGTGAATTGCACGAAAGCTGTTCACGACGATGCTAGAATGACAAAAAACGTTGCAATTTTTAATACATAATTTTTATGTATGTGCAATTCGTTTTTAAATTATTCATTACGTACTAAGCTATTTCAATATCATTTCGTCAATTATATTTTATTATTATTTTATGATATAAATTTAAATAAATAAAAAGTAGCATCTTCCAAAGCATGAAAATAATGATGATTTTCAAGAAATTATTTTTCTTTGTCATATAAGAAAATAGATTAAGAATGTTAGATGTAAATTCACTTGAACCGTCAGTCGTATGACGTTGAAATTGAACGTCATACCACTGACCTATCTATTATTATTATTCAGTGATTGATGAGGC
>JABFQD010004530.1:0-11695 GCA_022817045.1 Psix sp. ZL-2020
AAATAAACAATACTTAGAAAATGAAAAATATAAAGTGAGATTCGTTGAAAGGAAAAATTAAAAAATTGTTTATTAGGTTACAAAATTGTTAGTTAACAATCACCATATTAAATTCAACAAGAAATTTCTTTCGTTCCATGAAACTTTTTGTACATTGTTCATAAATAAATTTGACGAATGAATTTTATTCAAAACCTTTCGTGTTAGTTGCAGTTTTTGTTTACAGAAAATTTGAGTTGGATACAATGATAACTTCATTTTCGCAAAATATTTGAATGACAAAGATTCAATAATCTATAATACATATATATTATGGTTTGATTTGAAGAGAATATCACTTGAAAAATATTGTTCTATCTTAAACAATCAACAACCAAAAACTCCAAACTTTTTATATCTCTACTATAGATGAAAATAACAAAAGATCAAATTTCAATAAATGTATTATATATACGGCAGTGTTTTACACGTGAAAAAAGTTAACCTACTTTATCATACAGTCATATATTGTGTGTGAAATTATAAAATATTTAAAATTGTCATACTTTTTTGTAAATGTAGAATAAGAATATTTATTGTAAAGTCTTCTTAAAAATGTTACTACATATTAATAGAAATTGAACATGTATAAAATTTGTTAAAAGTTTTTAAGCTCTTTACACAAATTTTAATATCGGAAACGTCACACAATTGTGTTTACTTTTAAAGTGAAATGATTTACTTTAATTATTAGAATGATTATTCTTAAGTTATCAGCTAAACATTATTAAAACAATTATTAACATTATTAATAAAATAATGTAAAATTATCAAGCTAACATTTAATGTAAAATTATAAAAAATGGAAATATCAATAGATTTAAAAATGCTCATTTTTACTGGCTCAGAAGTATATTTTAATTGTGTTTCAATATAGACACATAAAGCTCATTTTAAATTGTATGTACATTGATGAAAGTTTTAAAAAAGAAGATTGGTTAAATATGACGTCATTAATGCGATGCAATTGAAATAGTATTGCTAATACATCAGACGATAAATTATCAAAAATTTAATTCAATGATTTAATATTTCAAAGTATAAGCACATAAATATCAATTATGTGAAATTATATTAAATCCAATACTTCTCTATCTTATTTTATGACATAAGATATCACTACGTTTTTATTTTGTATTTATTATTACGTACATATTTGTGTGTTATTGCTGTATTTTATATAAATTGCAATACATTATTAAGCAAATAATTTTGTGATTTATATTTTATATAATTTTATGCAAGCTTTGAAAAATTATCTACGGAAAACAATTGATACAATAGTGGAACACATGAGGAAATTAGATAATTCATATCTTGTATTATATTTTATTTATAAAGTTAATATTTTTAAAATATTAATTACAATTGGAAAAAATATTCATGAAATGTGAGCGTTAATTCATATTCTTGACTATTATCCTGAATGAATTTCAATAGATCTTAAATGAAAATTTGCCGAGCAATCACAAACAATCTAATATACCAGAGATTAGCTGAAATTGCATACTAATTCGGTACGCAAGTTGAATGAATTTACGAAATCGTTCATACGCTTGTGAAGTGATTGTGAATATAATGCTTGGACATTGATTAGAATTATCTATAGCTCAAATGTAACTCTGTGGTCTCTAAATTAAAAAATTGAACACTGCTATTTACCCTTGAAAATTCTTTTTTAATGTTCAAATTTGAGTTTATTTAATAATTATTGATTTATTTTTCTTGTCATATTATTTTCCTATCATTTATAATATATCATATATCAATTTTATAATAATTAATATATAGTACACATAAAAAAATATGTTAATAATATATAGGGTGTTCCATTTTAATTTGATCGCCAAAATTATTTCGAATACAGTGCATTTATCAAAAAGTTTTATTCTTACCATTTTTTTCAAAAACCTGATAGTTTTGCAGTTACAGGCCTAAAAAAATGCAGGATTTGCGCAACAAATGAATTTAAGTGATCTACTCTGTGTTGTGTGTTGTTTTTTGTTTGCATGTTTATATGTGTATGTGAGATCTAAGTCGGCGATAGCGAAGCTATCAGTAAGGTCTCTCAAGTCAAACAGGTCGAAACAGAAGAACCAAACCAGCATTAGTTTGTCCACATCAATTTCTTACACATGACATGCACACAACATAAAATCAACAAACACAATAAACACAATACACAATGCGCACAACACACACAACTTGCATAAAATAAAATAATTACTTTAAATTAATATGTTACATACATTTGTCATTTTTTTAAAAGCCTAAACTAAAAAAAACTATCAGGCTTTAGAAACAAATGGTAAGAATAAAATTAAGGTCTATACTTGAAAAATCAATCGTGTGTAAAATTTGGCGATTAAAACGCCATCTAGGTTAAATCAGATATCTCCATCTTGTTTCCTTCTTTGAATAAACAATTTTTATTTCAAGTATTTTTTTTAACATGCACTGTAATCGAGATAATTGAAGTAATCCCATTAAAATGGTACATCTTATACATAGTAAGTTAATCATATAGATATATTAGTATTTTTTACTGAAAAATTATTTTCAAGCAGAATATTAAAAATATCGAAAACAATATTGAAGTAAAACATTGTATAAAAATCTTTTTTCAAATATCTTAAATCTTTTTTTTTTTTAATATTTTTAGGCCATTTAAGGAACTAAATTTAGAACGTTGTTGGAATCATATTATATTTTCATTCTATTTTGTGACAGTTGATGATAAGCTTCTATTACAAAGGACAGTGCAAACGTTTCTGAATTCTGGTTAATGCTTTCAGTAATACCGTAGATACAAAATAAACCATCAGGAGTGGTTCATTAACTGATATATAAATTGTATATCAAACTGTTGAAATGTCCAACTATTTCCAGATAAGTCACGTAAAGAAAATATTAAATTATCGTCGGAAAATGTAAAAAAATCCTAATAATAAACCATATTATATCATACAAGAATAGAAGTTAATTCTGAATTTTTAAAATTGAAAAATTTATCAAACATAAATTTTATTAATATTGGTCTATTTCTTTATTCGTATATTTTTATTTTCATATGTAAACTTTGTTTAAAATTGAATGTTTACTAAACATTGCAAAAAGAAAATACATATATGTATATTTATTTGTAGATGGTCTGCGATTCATATCCACGATTTCAAATTTTAAAATATTGTCGAATGGAAAAAACTCTACGAGGTGAAATATCTTTTTCAGCTTGCGAAAAATGCCATTAGATGGTTATTAATCTTGATTTTCATAAAAGAAGTCTTATAACAATATTTTAAAGAGCTGGAAAAATGGTTGAAAAATATAATTATGAAAATGCCTAAAGAACTTCATAAATAACATAAAGCTGAATATGAAACAAAATATATCATTGCTATAATGCTAGTTTGATAAGAGAAGCCTCTGCATGCAACCGCCATGAATACTGTATCAGTCTTGAATTTGTATTCACTATTCAAAACCAATTTTACCGATAGTTATCACCCCGTTCTGGATCTACACTCAGTCATATTTTTGGCCACATTTCGATCTTGCAAATTTTACTGTAGTAGCTTACATAAATCGTTGGCGAAAAATGAAAACGGAAATTATAGAAACGATCTCACGCAACAATGGCTATCGTTAAAATGTAATAATCCTGTTCTTTGTTATGGGCATTGTGATCGTCCCAAAGTGTCGCACATAGAAATTTTAACTACCACATTTTATGGCACTTCAAGCAATTATCATAGAGACCTTCAAGTTAAACATCAAAATTTTGCACCAGCTTGAATGTCGAAGATGTGCTATTTTCATTTATATAAATTAGTATTATAAGTTACACATGAATTTGACTTAATTCAAACTGAATTCAGATTTTTCGTAATTAATTATTGAAATTAGAAATAAATATTTTATTTAAGATCATTATTAATCTATTTTTTCTTATTCAATTGGGTTTTATCTGCATTGAACAATTTTATAAATTAAATGAGAATGACGTTCATTTTCAATCATTTTTATCAGATAAAAGCACAAAGAAATATTCTTAAATGACGGAAACTTAACCAGAAGGCAATGGTACAAACTGTCTTTGCTTCGGTATATCTATAGTATGTCAGTCATTGATCCAATAATAAGTCACCCCAAATGTTACACTCCTGAAATAACAGAATAGCTATTTTCTGGAAATATATTTCGTATGTTTTTTTCTAAATGAACTCCTCGTGGTTTTCGTAGTATAATAAAATCAAAAATTCAAAATTGTATTCTCTTTTGTTCAGTAATTTAGGAAATGCTATAAAGTAGTAATTTAAAGTAGGATTTAAAGTAGGCTATAAAGTAGGAAATTTAATCATGGAATAACGATCAAAATATTTTTCGATTTAGCAATATGAAATACCATTAATCTACGAAATTGGTTCCATGATTATATTGAGCATTATTCAATGTATCGTACATTATCTTCACCTGTTCTGGAGTAGATACTGTCAATATAATCTTCAAGTCGTGATATCACTCGGTACAGCCGATTTCAGACGCAGATGCAATGTTCGGCAGAATATTTCATAGTCTCTAGCGCGTTCGACATTTCTGACATCTCTTGGTAGTCCGGTGGTCTGGTCACGATACGACCGACTGTTCCAACAGTAGCTTGTGGTTGTGTAGGGTTACTTTACGAAACTTGATTACGAAATTATACAATGTCTCAAAATAAATTAATGCTGAATTTTGTTAAACTCATTTTATGCATCACATATTATAATATTCGCTTATTAAAACAGTGATATACAATTAAAAAAAGAATAAATATAAATATATAAATGTATTATATTTTTCAGTAATTAGAGAAAATAAAATGAATAGCAATATTTAATAAATTTATGTCGCATAAAATTCATGTTTCATTTTTATGTTCTTTTATCATTTGATATTAAAAACTAAAGTTATTTGTTATAATTATATTTTCAATATATACATATATACGATAAAATGTAAAACTAATGATATGAACCATAAAATATGAATATAATTATAATACTGGGATCATGTATTCAGACGCTTGTTCAAAGTTTTATAATCACATGAAGTGATATCAAAGCAACGGAATGTGGTAAGCAGGAACTAAGACTTGTAGCTTGATCCTAAATATCCACGTAGTTGATGTAGCCAAAAGATAATCAATATTCTCAATGTTTCGCAATCGTGATAAATATATGAACCTACTAAATCAAATAAAGTTGTTCCAAAGACATAGAACACATTACACAAGAAGCAATGTAAGTAAGTGATGATAAAATAATGAATTTGGCTACCTCTCGACAGCTAGGTTATTACAAAATTTATAGTCGAAGTTTCTGAACTATATATACTGTTCATCAAATGGAATGCTTATTGCCAAAAATATATTAAGAGTTTTTGTACAAATAGAAATTCGAAAATTCTAGGTGATATTTTGATGTGTTCGTTATCCGTGATTTATTCGGTGAAATACTAACTATTTGATTTATACGAAATTCGTTCGTGCCGCTGTCCACTTAACTGAAACCGTACATAAGTTTGATATATAAATAAAAACTTATCAGCACACGGTTTTGAAATGTATCATTTAAATTTTAATAGTAAATAATGAATTTTAATAAGAATGATAATATACACTATTCTCGGAAAAAAGTGATCATTAAACAAAGCACAATTGAGTTGTTAAATATTGTTGATTATTGTTATTCAATTTTATAGTCATACAATAAAAAAGTATGGATTTGATCAATTGTTTTCAATTAAATAATATTGTATTTAAACTAATTTTAAAGGATTTCTCACCTATGTATAAGAATAAATGAAATACTTGGATAAAATGTAGAATTCAACATTCATAAAGTTGTACAGAGTTGTAAGTTGATTAATTTATGAAAAAGTTATCCATTTTTTCAGAATTTTCGACCACGTAGATTTTGGGATAGTTGCATTAGAGATTCTACTTTTGGGTATTGATACCCATAGGTTAGAACAGCTTATATATACATATTCATATGTTGATACTTTATTTATGATATGAACATATTTAATAACGGTATAATTATATGAACTATTATATTATGAATATTTTATATACAAAATATGGGCAATATACAATAATAAAGAAAATATTTAAAATTAAAATAAGTGCTATATTAACTGAAAATAAATTTAATTAATCTGAAGAAGTTAATTTAAAATAAAATAGAATTAAAAAAGTATATCGTCATTTTGGAAACGATATGATAAAATTCATATTAAATAAGTCACGTTCACACTTTTACGTTAATCTAAAGAGGTATATGGATAAAAACTTGTAAGATATGATGAAACTTTTTTATTGTGAACAGTTTGCGTCTCAGTACTATTAGATTTCGTTCATCTATAAAATAAAAATTTAGTAGAATATTTATTAAATAAGAGCGGTTCTATTCTAGCTGTTATTTAAAAATTATACACATATTCTCAAATGCTTTTTAAAAAATGATGGAAACTAATTTGATTTTATAAATGTTTATTATGTTCATTTGTATGATTAAACATAATATACATATTATATAGCGTATGATCTGCTCAGGAAATTATCCTATTTCCTCAACGGTGTATAAGAAGTATAAGCAAGTAAAATCTAGAAAAAGGAAATTTTTTACAATTGTAACGGTCTTACATGGAATGAAATATATTTCGAAATCATGAAATAATACTTTTCAGTTCAATTGATCGTTTAAAATGTAATTTAAAACTTTTTTAAATGTATACAAGATGTGCTTGAGTATAACTTTTGGTGATTCAAATTTAACTAGATAAAGAACTAAAAAAATTAGTATTGAATAAACAAGAATGAAAGATAAAGGAAGATAAATAAAGACAGAGAAACATTTAGTAATTACAATTGTAACAACAAAAAGCGTTTTCTAATAAAAGTTTAATAAAAAAAAAAGCTTAATAAAAATAAAATTTAATAACAAAATTAACTTATTTATTTAAGTTTAATGAAATATAAAGTTTGCATATACTTTCAGAAAAGAACATAATTTAACTTTTTACAGAAATTTAATATTAATTCACAAAAATTGAATATGAGATAATGAGAAAAAATGATTTAATACTCAAATTAAAGTTTGTGATAAATTAAAACTTAAAGTAAAGTATAATTAATAAAGTAAAGGTACAAACCAGATTTAACATAGAACATGGAATGCGGATATCGAGATGATATAAAACGAACAGTTAATACTGATTACGAATAAATCGATTCGATATACCTTAAGTTTCAAAAAGTTTTTGATACGTGCTATCGGGTCAGTTTTGACGTAGCGGGCGCGTCTATCAAGAATTGCTGCAGTGAAACACATTATTTCGAGTAAGTGAGAATCCATTCGAGTTTGGCAAAGATAAGCTTGGTCAAACATACATTCATTTTTCAAAGAAAAATTTGATTCAAAATTATAAAATAAAAGTACAATGCTCTTTTTTAATATGCTTATTTCTAAAAAATTACATTCATGAATTTAAACAAAATAATATATATTTTATTAAAAATGTGCAAAAATAAATCAATGTTTTGAGTAAAAGAAAATAATTTAAATAATCAAAAAATATTCGTTTTAACTCTTTGGGATCTATTTGATCTACTATCGCTTTGTTGCAATATTTGAAAATAGATTTCTAGAAATATTTTTTCTCTTTATTAGAATCGATTTTCTTTCGTGGGCATTTTATCATTCTTCTAATGAAAAAAATGTATACATTTATTTTATTTTATTGCAAGTTTTATTGAAATATCAGCATAATATACACCAGACAATTCCGTTTTTTTGTGATTGCGAAAATTATACTTCTCATGAACGAATATAGACAGACATGACAACTTTTATTACAAAACTTAACGCTTTTTTGCAGCATAAATGGAAAATTTTTACTGTTATTGTTATGTATATGATGATGTTTCATCAACATTCTTACCCAATGTTCTTCGTGAAAGGGAGATGTGTAATTTTACACCCTAATATTACATTTCATAAGCAGGTAGTAATATTTGAAGATACACAAAAGTTCAAAATTTTGTATGTTTGTGCGAATTTTCAAATGTTCACTATTGACAGTCTTGAGCACAGATTCCCTTCTAAAAAACTATCATTATACTGCTTTGAATAAATATTCGCAAAGTAAAATTTAGTCACTAAAAGTGCAAATATTATACTAATAATAGACATTGTTATAATTTTTTGTTTTTTCACTAAAATTTTATGCATTTCATAATCAAATGACTCATTACTTACGTTTTAATTGTTTAGGCGGATGGGACGCACTTTATGAAAGGTTTTTGACTCATTGAAATCGAACTCATAAGTAAAATTGACATAATTTTTTTCAGATTATACATAGATGGGTTTGATAAACATTTCAATATGTAAATGGTCACTAACAATCGAACCTTTTAAAGATATGGTTCTCATTGTTTTGAAACAAAATATATAACGGTTACATATGTTTCGAAAAAAATGATACATGTTTTGACAAATATATATATAAATAACATACGCCTGTCTCTAAAGATTGTGTGTAGAATATGCCTGTGATTTGTAAATTGTTTGACGATTCATTTATAATTAAAAAATTATAAAATTCAAGAAAGTAATCGTATAAAACATTTGTTGTATATCAAAAGACATAAAGATAATTAGCTTTATTGTGTGTCATTAAGTAAGATCAACTACTATTTCTCTTCATTTTATACAAATGAAATTAAGGCATATATATCAACTCTTATTTCTGTACTATAAATACAGTTTATCATATTTATTCAATCTCCGATCAGAGCTATTGTAACTGAAATAAAAATATATGTAACAATGTTTACTGGATAGTTCACTATTTAGATGACTAAAAATAATCGACTGTCGAAATTTTTTTCAATCAAACAGAATGTTAGTAATAAAATAAGCTTTTATGGTTTTATTTGCATATTTCAAAATTAAAGAATATATTTCTATTTACTTTAAAGTTGTACCAAAATGTGCTTAAATATACCTATATACTTTAAACTTTGTATCAAGTAATATACGAAGAAAGTGTAATTATTAGTGCAAATTACTGATTAACAATGCAAACTTTTTAACAGAACTTATGCCAACTTTGAATGCATATGTAGGAAATGTTTGTATTGTCACCATTTAGTCATGTCATACTCGTAACACAGTTAAGTTGAATGCATCCAGTAACTACACTACAGCCTTGTTATATATAGCCATATTATAACAAAATTAGAGTTATCCTATAATTCAATGATTTTTCTTAGGTACGCTACATTATGTTTATTCCATTGTAATCATTTATCAAAAATGAATAAATTTTTCATTTAGTTTAAACAAACACAAAGTTTAAGAATTCAGCAAAAAATAGTACGTTTTTGAAACATTCAAAATTGGCAAAAAATTTGTTAAAAAGCTGGTTTTTGTTTTCTGATTACTTGCGCTAACAAATATACCGCTTTCGAAGTACATCTGATAAGAATCATACAGCTCGTTGATTCCGTGATTTGTTTTAGAAATTTAGACTTAAAGATGAATCTGTGTAAGTAACTGAAGTGAAACTTGTTAACGGCGTCAGAGGTACCATAAACAACAAAATAATCACAACAGTTGTTCCATTTGGTTTCTTTAAAGCATTTGATGTGTGATCGGTCATACAAATGTTTGTTATGTTTCTGGGATACTCTGACAATTTCATTCCCATTAGTTCGATTTTTATCAGTTTGATGAAAGACAAATTATTATTATATTGCTATGAGCTTACTATATTTTATCTGATTTGTACTTTATCAGTGTTTTATCACAGACTTATTGTCGTTAGTTGCTCATGACCCAAAAATATATGTATATGTTATGAGCCTAAATAGTAAATACTGATAAATTACTTAATGAATAATATTAAAACAATACATAATCAGTGCCGTGTGTAAATAACAATAATATTTGTTGTGAACTAGTTTTTCAAATGATTTATTGTTCGAACCTTTAACCTAGGTTAAAGGTTATCACAAAGATTAACATAAACATGTAATTATACTACAATTAATTAAGCTATATATATAACATAAATGGGACTTGTTCACCCTATTTACTGCTTAAATCGTGTATATTAAACACCAAGTCTACAATAATTAATTTCGTGGAAACTCAACTCCTAGTCAACGAAATATTCGGTTTGAACTTGCACCGAAAAGTGTGTGTATTTGTATTTTCCGTTTGTCAAAATTTCACACAGGATCTTTTTGTTTCTGTAGATGGTAGGGCATCTTTGTATTTGCATATTCCAAAAGTGGAAAATGTGTGTTGGACGTTTGCCAAGACAGAGAAAGTCTGGAAAACCCAAAGAATTGTTTATGACCGTGTTGTGCAAACAACCCCGTGCCTCAAGATAATGTCATTTTGTTTTTCATTTATATTATGTTTTTTAGATTTGATTATTTCGAGTCCCGCGATCTTTATCCTTTCGTATCAAAATATATAGATTGGTTTATTATCGAGCAAACATAATTAATCTATTACTATAATATTATAACAATATAAAGTTTATTCATAATAAAAACTTCGATTTTAAGAAAAATTGAGTGAAGACTGTGTTTCAAAAAGAAATTGAATCAATGTATACTATATGTGAGAAAGCGACCTAATAGGAATCACAATTGAGGCGAGTTTAAAATGTTCTCATCTATTACTTATTACTAATTCCTCATCAGATTACAAGAAAATTTCGACTATTACATGTATGTGAAAGACATTAGAGTTTCTAATACGATAAAGTATTACTTTCAGGATAATGAATATTTTAAACATTTGAATACATTTTATTTGAACAGTTATAAGCTTATAACTTTGTCCAATGCATGGTTTTCGAAAAAGCTAGCTTTATTCTACAAATTGTTTACGGAAAGTTTTGTTAACTTTGAATGTACTAGTAAAAGTCCTTATGATTCTAACAAGTTTTAATGAATTTCTAAATATCTTGATTTTTGATAAAAATGACAATTTTTGACCAACTAAAATATCAGGCTATAACATGACTATATGGTAAATATAATGCTGTAGCTATGCGGTACGTAGCTACATATGGCTGCGGTGCCATAATCATTTTATCGCTGACATATCATAGTAATTCTGTTTTTATACTATAGTCATGTTACAGTCATGCTATAGATACGCAAAACGAATTGCGTAACAACATTGCACTTAAAACATGTAGATATTTAGAGATTCAGAATTCTGAGTAGTTGATGATTCTATATCGCAAAATATTATACTTAATATATTAATTTCCGTCACTTAAAACAAAATTGTCTGTATTATTTACCGACATAAAATCTGCTGATTTTCTATACTTAAAAAAGATGTGTATAATATTGCAAAATTTAAATATAAGAAATGCCTCGATTTTTATCAAATTTTATTTTCTGCAATATTGTCGGATATTAATATTATTTGGATTTTTAATATTCATAATGTTGAACCAAATGTGACCGATTACAAATATAATTGAATAATTTCATATTTTATAAAGTGATGAAAAATATGTTTACAAAATGCATAAAAATAAAAAATTTACGAAAGTATAATTTTTACTGACAATTTAA
>JABFQD010004531.1:0-11694 GCA_022817045.1 Psix sp. ZL-2020
ATTGTGAATTCATGGACTTTAAAAATACTT
Source organism: Psix sp. ZL-2020 (assembly GCA_022817045.1). Lineage (NCBI taxonomy): Eukaryota > Metazoa > Arthropoda > Insecta > Hymenoptera > Scelionidae > Psix > Psix sp. ZL-2020. The sequence continues at coordinate 31 of JABFQD010004531.1, forward strand.
CAATTTTGAAGTCTATATACATTCGTCAAGTTAGTTAGCACTTTTAATGATCAGTTTTATTCCATAAAGTATGAATATTGTTTATTAATCTCAGCATCGGCCATCATTATCTTGCTTACTTATCGTTAGAAACTTTCATCATCCGTAAATACAATTATTTTTAATATTTTAAATTCAATTTAAATAAAATAATATACGTTATTTTTATAAAGTTATAAAGTTTAAATTTTTTCCTCCTTACAAATGAACTCAACATTCTATTCATAATTTTCAATAAATAATCAATATTATAAAAATTAGTTTATTTTTAATATTCGCAATAAACATAAGTATTAATATAATTGATGAAAAATTAAAAAAATATAGATATTGTAAGAACATAATCCACAATTTTGATGAATATCATCCAATATTTTTTTGAATGAAATTTTTATATTTAAAATACACCAAACAAGTATCCATGAAAATACTGTTTAAAACACAGATGACCGTTCATTTCATATTTATACACAACAAGGATGTCCAATGTAATTTGTCTGAACTATTCTTATTTAACATTTGATGGCGTTTTCAAAAAATAACTCCAACAATAATAACACATTACGCCACGAGCAAATAACTAGTTTTAAGATGATATCTCGTGAGATAAAGTTGGCGAAAGATGCCAACTTTAAACTAATCATTTGCGACTGGCAAATTGTATAAGTCACGTACATTTCATCTATCCATAAAAAAAGAGATTGTTGGTAGCCCTGAGGACTTTTTCACTTTGCTTTGTTTTTGAGGAGGTTAAGTTATATTAATTGTAGCACGTTCTCAAGTTATTGATAATTGTTTATTGTCCTGGTTCTTGTCATTCTATTTTGGTTTGTTCTTACGACTTTAGTGGTTCAAAACTCTAACGAATAACAAAATTTATTTCTTAGACACAAAATTATTGCGCTGAACAATTTTTTTTATTATAAAATATGAATATTTACTTTGATTCGTTAAAATAAACTATATTACGCGATGTAATAAACAAGAAAGGTTGTTATTTATGTCTTTGAAGGTCATAAAAGTAACAAAAAATAAATCATTGTTACATATGTTTTTTGAATAATCAAGTATACTAAAGCAAAATCATCCTTTTATTTTGCAACTTTATACTAATATAAATTATTAATCACAATTAAAATATATCATAATTAATTATTATCCATATTAATGTTACAGAGTTCGAAAAACCAAAACTATAAACATTTTTTTTATTTCAATGCAATATATTTCGACATTTTTACTTATAATTTTAAATGTAAGAAAATATTAAAAAGTTGTACAACATGAAATGTTCCTTTTTATAAAGAACTTCCAACATTAATAGTAGTTCTTCAAACACGCATTTATTGATCAATAAAACGGAATCATTTTCCAACATTCTCATGTTGATGAGAAAAAGATTGTTATTCTTATTTATGAGAAACATGAAATTATGATAAAAAAGAAAAAAATGAAATTCCACACGCCTACATACACATATTTTTGTTTATTTTGTTGATTCATATTTAGTAAAAAGTGTACATATGAATACAAAAAAAAACAATAAGCTGTTTATTGCTTGTGTAAAATAAAATATTTCCATTGTTGCGTATATTTTCAAACACTGAAAAGCGATTTTCGTTATTAATTGAATTAATTAGACCTTACAACGCCATCTACCAAGGTTCTCTTAAAAAGTTATTACAGCTGCATAGCTGGCTATACTCGCACAGGAGCTTAGAAAAACGAAAGCGCCTACATTACCAGTTGCCTACCGTCAGGAGCAGCTTAAAAATTACCATAAAATTATAAATTATAATGAATAAGTTTGTGATTAATAATGAATTGCTATGGATAATTCTTTACAACTCAATAAAAGTGAAAATTACGTAACGAAAAGAAATATTTTATTCATCTGAATAACATCAACAAAATGTGAAAGTCGTAATAAGACACATTGCAAAAAAATTGCATGATTCTATTTATTAATAAATTAACATGAAATTTCGTTCGAAAACCAGGAATATAAGATTATCCATTCAAAATGAATCAATCAATGAATTTAATTCCAATTTTTCTTTGTGCAAAAAATAACTTTGTCAAAAGGTGATTTAGGAAATAAAAAACATGAATGTATAAAACGTTTCATAATCATGTTATTTAATATTCGATAAACAATAACGAAGTCGTGATGCGAGCAAGAACGAATAAGTACTATTTACAAAAGTTTTGGGTTACACCTATGGTTCCACTGCATATAAATTAGACAAAGTAAAGGGGACAAATCCTGTAAAAAAAGTTTTTTAATCAATAACAACGTTAGAAACTATAATCTGTGTACTTGATTTTAGATTAAAATCTTGGCTAATCGGGTCACAAGCGCGATCCTTAATTTTTTTAATTAAAATTTATTTCAATTCTTATATGAATTTAACCTTATTAGTACAATTTGTATTTCATAATTAGTAACAGTTTTGTTTAATTTCACCACATAAAAGCTACAATATAATTCTGATTACAGCACAACATTATTTTTCTATTTTTCTGATTTAATTTATACAAATCATTAGAAAAATATAAAAGTTATTAAAAATCTCTCTTCTAAATTCGCGTTCTGTTATCACAAATCTTTTTACAGGAAATCCAGTGATTTCTGAACTTGGTTCATAAATTAATGTCGATGAAGAGAATTAGAATCTTAACTTTTATAGTGGGTTTCTGTTAAAGTTTCATTAAATAGTAATTGGTTTATAAAGTATTGTTACAATTAGTTAAGACATAAGTAAAATCGAAGTTTCAGAAAGGCTTCGAAAGAATAATAAAGTATTAATGAATGCAGGATAGTTATTAAGCAACCTAATGCACTAATGAGATGAAACAGTCCTAACAAGTATGTGAACAATTTTTTTCAGAAATTTCGAAATCACTGGAATATCAAAGTCTTTTTAGCTGGCAGTAATCAAGTCGTAAAAATTGATTATCGATAATCTCTAATATGGAATTACAGTAGAACTTTTTAATAGACATTATTTTTCATTTTTGTCTTGAAGCTTTCATATGAAATAAAAAGAATACAAATTTCAGACTATTGAAAGGTTCTACTATACATATAGAAAAACAGTTTGATAATTGTTCATCAAAACACAATTTTCAATTCCTATTTTTCAAAATATATTAAAAGCAAAATGTAAAATTCTAACTTATAAAAATACGACTTTCGATTACTACTATATAAATTAAGTACAATATGACTTGAAATGCTTAAAATTAGTATCTTAATTTTTCGATTTTTTCATAAAGTTCCTTTCTCTTTTCATTAAAACATCTTTAACTAATATGTTTCGCTCGATAAATTTCTTGTCGCTGATAAAAGATCAGCGCTCTAAACATTTGCAATTTTCCGAATTCAGTCAACGCAAACAATCTCATAAATTCGTTAAATTTCTTTCTTGCGGCGGGATTCCTTGTCGCTGTTACAATAAAATTCAATCTATGCATTGAATAAATATCACCATAATTTTTGTACAATTACAAAGTATTTAAAAATCAAATCAAAATATTTGGATGCGAAATCACATAGTAACAAATGAAATTCGATGCTAAGGATATGTACATGCACACGATGGTAAATAATTTATATAAAAATACTATTTTGTTCGAATTAAGTACTAGATCTTATACATTTGTATTTACGTTTTTGTAGTTGTAAGAGTGTAGAGAGTTTCAACAATTAACAACAAATCGAACAGTGATAATTAAGAATATAAATATACATTGCACATTTTATAGTTCATAGAAATCTTTAAATTAATTCGACATTTTAGTCCATTCATGTATTTGTTTGTTTTAACGAAATCTGATTTTAGACCTGATTTCGTTGTGCTATTTTTTTACGTACATCCTTCAATCAACATTGCGTTAAAACAGTCAAATTACCTCATTTTTTCAAATAATATGTCGAAATGTATTAAAAGCGGTCAAATGTAAAACAGTACAAAATGTAATAATATCTCTTTTAGAAGTATTTAACTGTTTTTAATACACTTCAATTAACAAATCTTGATCCAAACGACAAGTATCTACACTTTCGTTGTAGCCAACAACTTGATATAGTGCGCTTTGTGGGTAATTTCGAACTCCTGTGCTGGTAAGAAACATTGAGTCTGCATCGGTGGTGAGCGCAGTCTTTTCATTAGGCTCCGCACAACCAAATAAATCGTGACTAAAAGAATGCCGGCTGTCGCGACGATCACGAGCACAAAAACTTCGGAATTCTGCTTGAAAGTTTGGACCTCAACACATCTCGAGATGTCCCTTTCGGGACTGTTGATTTCATCGATATGGGCGCAAACTTTATAATGGCCTGGTATTACTCCAGCGAATGTCACCACACTTGAGTTACAACTCGATCTCTTCCGATGAACCACTTGAGATTCTAATGCGTAAGCCACGATTGAATACTCGCAGTTTGATTTCAAGTTCTCTCTAAGCTGAAAGAAAAAGTTTTTATATAAACTGTTTTATGTATAATATAAAAAATATTATATATATCTGTTTGTGTTTAACTGCATTTTTTACAATTGTTGACAAAAGATTGCATCAAATTTAATAAAGTTAATTTTTGAATTTATTTAAAGTTAAATTTATTTAAAGTTAAATAATATTTAACCAATATAGTCTATTTTGAAATCGAAAGGAGATATCGTTTTTAATTAGTATAAAAAGTATAGATCATAAATTTGTCATTGTTTATATGTTGACTATATATCGTCAATAGATGGCACCACGTTTCATTTTATTAATCCTACAAGGTTTCAATATTAAACTTGTTTTTTCATCGTTAAAAAATATACTATTTGAGGGTAACAATTTAGATGAATTTTGATGATTAAATTTACCTCAGAAGGTGAAACGTTCACCTCTACTTGCATGAGCCCTTGGTTCGAAACATTGACATGAATCCCATTTATTTTGACTTTAGGACTATTGATGAGTACATGTTCTTCTTGCTCTATAGGATCAGTTTCTACAAGAGTTATAACATCACTGCATCCTAAACCTAGCAATACATCATCGTATCCTGTCGGTATCAGAAGAGCGACACAATACCTGTACTTATGACCATGTTGCAGGTGTAAAGAAGATGGTATTGTAACTGCCAGAGAACAAGGATCTCTCATCAGTCTTGAATCGCAATGCAAAGGACTCGAGTCCGTCTGTATTTCAGTCTCACCGACTGTTTCATAAACCATCAAAGTATCACAAGTATATTTTTCAGTACAAGGCTCTACGTTCCAAAGTAAATTGATTCCGGAACCTTCACTATAATGAAATTCTTTGAGGCTTAACTGAGTTCCTGACAAAGGCGACTTAGTCATAATAGAAGAAGTCGGTTCCCCACACAGCAAATTCCCTGGGGAAACTTGGGTCAGAATACCATTTTCTAAGGATGGTGGAGTGGCACAAACTGCAGAAAGTTTGTCTTCCTCATCTAGAGTTGAATTAGACAGCCAATTGGCAAATTCCAACAAAGTGCAATCGCAGTTGAACGGGTTGTCCGACAAAGACAATTTGGTTAGACGGAGCTTTGACATCAGTACATCACTCGCCACCATCGTGATGTCGTTATCGTCGAGGTGAAGCTCCCGCAGGCTAACTAGAGGAACTACCAGGTCCGCGCTCAAGGAACGAAGACAGTTGTTGGATAAGTCGAGAGTTTCCAGTTTCTCGAGATGAGCCAGTGAGGAGCTAGAAACCGCTACTATCCGGTTGTTGGCCAGGTCCAGTCTTGTTAAGGTAGAAAGGTACTTGAAGGCGTGGTCCTCCAATACGTCAATCTAAAGAGGACAAAAATTCATGAAACATCTAAAGAATTAGTGAATTATAACCAGAAAATAGTTGGTCCCAATTCCACTTACCTGATTATGACTTAGAATAAGGTATGTGAGGTTCCTCAGACCAGCCAAGGCTCCTTCTTGAACATTTTTCAATTTATTCTCTCCAAGATTGAGGAACCGAAGCTTAGGCATACGCGGAAGTAAATTTGACCCTACCGGACCTATCAACATGTTATTTGATAGATCCAGTTCATCCAGGTTATTGAGACCTCTCAAAGCCGAAAGTGCTGAAGCACTAAGATGGTTCCCTCGCATTTTGAGAGAATGCAAAGATGGAAGAGAAACAAAAGCTTGTGGCGACAGCTGAGACAACATGTTGTCGCAAAGGTCCAAGTAGGTCAAATTCGTCAGGTTCTGGAAAAACAACCATTTAATGAATAGTTCGTTCAATTTTCCAAAATAATCCTTAGAATCATTAATTGTTTACCTGAAAAGAGTCAGCTTTTAAAGTGACTAATTTATTATGAGACAAATTGAGTCTGTCAAGACCTCGAAGCTGGGCCAAGGCTGTCGTTGGTACAGAATCGAGCAAATTGTTTGGCAAGCCAAGGGCTTGAAGTGGTTTGGAAAAGGACATGAACGCATTTTTATTCACACGACGCAGTTCCCCTGTTGAAATAACTAGTCCATGCAAGTCAATACCTTCCAAGATATTGGCCGGAAGAGTAGAAATCCCTGACACTGTCACGTCCAGCAAAGAAATCAGACTTTTCGGACTGTTGCGCAGGTGTTGGCCAATCACCTATGGAATGCAAAGACATATTCAGACAATCTTCTCTAGACAAAGGTCATCAAGATTCAGAGGGTTTACCAAAGCAAGGTTTCAAGTGTTTACTAAATGCTAGAAAATGCCAAGACCTGTAAAGACGTCCGGTCGCCGGTACACCTGAGCGTGTGTGGGAAATCACAAGAGCACTCTATGCTGATACCGGTTATGTTTGGACAGTCCCAGAATATGTCCGGGAAGTCCTTAGTTCTGTTGATGCTTGCCATGAGGTCCTGCCTCGTGACATTGTTGTCAACATCAGGCGGCACGGCCGTCGATGAAGTCGCATTCGGCACCAACGTGACCTTTATTTCTGGAAGTATCTTTGGCGTGCTAACTATTGAGGAAGTACTTTCTGTGGCGTCGAGTGCGGACGCTGACGTAAGCATCATTGCCAAAATTAGTAGTCCTTGAATTTGACTCGGCATCCTGCAACAAATGACATAGTTTCAAACTGAATGTCTACTTTTTTCCAGCTGCAAATTTGGATCATGCTCCAAACCACTGAATGAAACAAGTTTAGTGATTAGAAACCAACGTTTGGTCAATATCACATTACCAATAGATCACTTGATTATACATCAGCCATTCAAGCGTATGACTAGCAATTGCACATTTGTCAAACGGTGGATTCAAAAATCAGCCTGCGTGACTTTTGCATGAATAATGTGCATATCCGGTAATCAAATTTATCATGTTGCTAATCACTGTTACAACTGCTGTTTCAATCATTTCACAATTCTATTTATGAAACGCTAATTCTAATTAACATTTCATTAATTCTACCACTAATTCTACTTTATATATAAAACCGTGAAACAATCCATGGTATGAGTTTAGACTGAAAGGTACTTTTTTCCGAACTTCCTTTTAATAAGAGACCAATATTAATCGACCATCGAACAAATCACAATCGCGCTTGTTTGTTAATGACTTTCTCGCAGACTAGAGACATCGTGGGAAACCGAGCTGCCAGTTTACAAAGACATCAACTTTATAAACTCATTTATTTATTCTCTACGATCAGTTTAAAACATTCCTCGGATATTTAGTAACATGTTGAGACGAGTTAGCGACATCTATTTCGACGTTTCACAACGTCGCCCTTCTTCGACGCAATAAATCCTAATAAAAAGTTCATATTTATCGAGCTAGTCTGGCCTAACAATCCTGCGACTCAAATAATCACGAGAAAAGCCTGGCAATGAATAATGGACGACGTCTCCAATTCATTTTTGCGAGCAACTTCGCGCTGCTGTTTTTCTTCCTAATTACAAAACGCGTAACCTCAAATTTCGCCGGATGAAATGTCGTCGCAATATAAAACGCCGAGGGACGGTAACTAAATTCAAATGTCAACTTTTTACGACGAGCAGTCATGGATCGTTACGCAAAGAAACACACAGAAACTCGCGGAGTCGGATGACCAATTCAATAAGGAAACGCCGCCCAATGAGAAAGAGCTGACTTTAAAGCGCATTCTGCAGTTTTATATTAAGTTGTTTATGGGCATTTTATTTCGCATCATTTTATTCATTTAATTAGGCATAAAGTTGACTTCAAATTGATCGTTTCGGTTTAGCCTAAATTAACTGATAATATTATCAGTAATGTTTTTGCATTATTCACTGCACATTATTTAAGTATATCAATAACAGTAAAAGCTGATCGTATTAATTTAATATAATGAAACTTTATTGGGAAACTTAAGTATGCGAGTTAGAATAAAATAGAATGCATTTGAATATCGAGAAATATAAGTGAAATCATTTATCTCATACTATACTGTTAATTTTAATCAATTTCGAAATTGCTTCTTTTGTATGAAAGCAGTTTCATTCATTATATAGCAACTATTGGAATGATATTTTAATTGAGTTAAATCATTTTTAAACTCATTATTAATTGCAATATTACTAAATCATAAATTCGACTCATTTTTAACACAAAAATATTGTGTTAAGTATAATTTAATAGTAAAATTCATTATACATTTAATAATTGTTTATTTGATATAAAGCATATTTTAATGTTACTAGCATACAAATCGCTCTTTAAATGAATTACATTTACGCCTTAAAAATATTTATATAAGTAATATTCAATAAAGTTAAAAAATGATCAAAAACTCATTCGCATAACAAAAATCGTACGATTCTTAAAATGTGCAAAACAACTTTTTCATTGTGTTTTGTCTTTCAAGGTTTTTTGTTTGTCAATTAGTTATTAAGGCACTTTTTATGTTCTCCAAATCTTATGTTTTCCAAATAACTAACAGCATTTTTTTCCTTGTCATTGCAAGGTACAAGAACCTGGTAAAAAGACTGACGGATTGTCACGATCATATAATACAATGTCAGAAGCGAGACATGATCAAACAAATGTTGGAGTGCGCAATAGCAAGGATGCTCGAGTACAAACGAGATATCGTGAACATCACTTGTTCTGACTACGTGTGAGTTCTCCGAAGCTGTCAGGTTGACTTTTGAGCAAACAAGCAAAGCAACTAGTGCGGCTCAGAGATTGAAACTAATTACTTGTCTTATTTCGAGTTTGGAACGCTTGATTATAGGCGAACTTGTTCGTAAAGAGCGACACGTTTCATGCTCCGTTTAACGCAGGTGGCCTGATAATTTCATGGTGGAAATGAAGCTCACGCCCGACGATATTGCGCTAACAACTCCGGCGTACTACACGTCAGATAGAAAGGTCCTGCTAGAGAAGCGTGATAAATGCATTGAAGACTTGATCGCCAACGCGAACAAACGTGAGTTAACCTCGGAAAAAGTTTTCCCGAGATAACAAATTTTGCTACGTTGAGATACCAGATGGAGTTTATATAAATTACACGGAATGCAATAAGTTTGCTGTTGCTTGTAGAAAAGGAGGCAGAAGAAAGCGAGGAGACAGCGGAGGAGGAGACTGTCGAAGCTGAGTCGGTTAAAAAAATGTCCCAGCAGGAGCAACTGTTTTTGGAAAAAAAAACACCCGAGACGGTAAAATTGGAGAGAAAGCGAATTAGCAGAGCTGCAATTGCACGGTGCAATAGAATACAAAGTACTTGATTGTCGGATCAGTTATCCTCTTTTTAGATTTAGGACAATTAGTCGAGCGGAGTTTTTTTTAATGATTAGGTATGCTTATTGACTTTGCATTTATCGGTGACTAAAAAGTGAACTTTGACCTCAGAAATTCGATAGTCAACCGTTACGTGCGTAGGCAGCCAAACCCCGTTCTTGTATGCAAAAATGCTTCAACAGTTCCCGTAACTTATGATGTTATTAAACATTCACGTCGGCGAATGAATCCCAGCAACGGGGGCCTCATAAAAATTCATCCGACGCGTTTTCATGTAACACTTAGAGCTCATATGAATATCCGATCCAGCATATTTTGAAGCAAAGTGTTGAACAGATGATGTCACTGTCCTTTTTCTTTTGAAATGTTGTCGGTAAATTTTTATGGGGTGCATAGATAAAGAAATGCGACATTTATCAGTTGCATAATTCAAATATTAAAATTTGCTCAGGGGAGATCGAGCGCGAGGCAAAGGAACTGCAGAAGGTGGAAGACACGGATCCGAGAGAGATGGAGAAAGCCGTGATTATCGTGCAAAAGATCTGGCGAGGCTATCGAGCACGCGAGCTGGTCAGGCAGAAGTTCAGTCGAGCTGAAGAGTCGTTTGAGATGACGTTGGCCGGTTTGGGAAACCGCGACGCTCTGCAAAAGGATGTCGCCAACCTGGAAAGGAAGCAATCGCTACAGTTGTCGGTCGCTGAGAGATGCAAGCAAGTCCAGAGTGAAGAAAAAGTCAGAGTAAATTGACGTTGAATCTGAAAAAGTTTAAACTGATTACACTAATGTGGACACCTGACATGCAAAGAAGCAGAAAATTAAATGGCTAGGAAGATATAATTATGTCAAGATAAAATTCTTTTTCTTGCGATTTGTTTTAATCTTCGATTTAGGTGTGCGATTTTTTTGCTTTACTATCTGCTCGCGTTGATTACTAATAGGCACTGGGAGGTCGAGTCCGGGAGATATAAATAACAGTGCCAACAAAAACCGATTTGTCTTTGCTTTTAACAACCTTAACCAGTTGCACTGACTAATTCGACGCGCTAACATTTGTTCATCTCTGCAGATCATGAAGAAGAACGGCCTTAGAATAATGGAAGACCTCACTGATGAAATTAGAAACTGGTACCTAAATTGGTACAGCAAGCTTGGCTTCTTTGACAACTTCCCATCTTCGGAAGCCGGGGGTAGTATCTTGATCATGAATGGTGAAACCTTGACTCCCGAAGAATACCTTGAAAAACTAGCAGGTACAGACCAAAAAACGAAAACAGAGAACAAACAAGCGACCGAAATGAAAACTCAAATCACGTCTAAAGCTCTAAATGGTCTGTTGGAGTTAAATAAGGCCTACCAATTGCAATGGAAGAATTATACTAATCAGAGCGAAGACTGTCGGAAGGACCTTATAGAAGAAGACGTATACTATGAACTCCAACTGGAGTTACGTAAAGAGATTGATGAGATGCTGAGGGTAGAACTAAAGATGTTACAGCGTGCTTTGGCAAAAGATGTTAAACTGAGTGGGGGGAAAGTGAAAATACCTAAGATAAAAGGTACTCATTTTTGTTTTCGCGAAAATGTTAATAAAAGTGTGGTTAAGAAGTAATAATCATTAGTGAATCACTAGTGAATCATTGAATTTTATTAACCATCAATGATAATTGCGAATTAATTTAAACCAATAATTTTTATTAATTGAAATTAAAATTATAAAATTGAATTTATCGAAATTAAATAATTTTTTTTCTTCTATATTTTTTTTCATTACAAAAAGTATGAAAAATAGATATAAAGCTAGTGATAATTCAAATGATTATTAATATATATAATAACATATTATATAATTTATATAATTATATAATAATATATAAAATAATGGATTAAAATTAATTCGCAATTATC
>JABFQD010004532.1:0-11694 GCA_022817045.1 Psix sp. ZL-2020
TAAAGAGACAAGATTTATTAAACAGGACAAAAACGTAGAATATAAATAATATAAATTGATTAAATATACGTTTCCCTTTTTAACTTTTGATTTCATATTATAAATTGAATTATATTAAAAAAAAGCATAAAATATGAAATTATAAAAGAATTATTTATAAATTATTAGTATACAATAGTAGAACTTAGAGGTTGATTAGTAGAACGATGCATAATTTGTGCGTAGAAATAAAATAGTGTCGATTTTAAAGCAGAACCAATAGAATATGGTAAAATTTCTCTCAGGTAGGTGATTGAACTCTTCATCAGGTTTCGAAGGTTAAATATAGGAAATCAGTTCGTTGGTATGTTTTTATGAAATTTTACGAGTCTCATATATTAAGAAATTCGAAATGATCCTTAACAGTAGTAAAATTTATATCTTACTTCTGTAAATTAATTTATATATCATAAAATGGTACTGTGTTGAATTTACATCGTTACTATATGCTATCATAAATATTTGTATATATCATTTTACATTTAAAAATTTCGTTTATTGAACTTTTTCTCAATTTGTATTCCATGAAAATAATTTTCATAATAATAAATGATTTTTTATTTTTATGAAATGACTATTATATTAAATTACGTCAAGTGTCAATTTTTTACTAATTAAATAAAATTATTGATAAATGAAAATATTACTTTTTGACCGTTCAATTTTATTTGTTGGTTAAATTAAAAAATAATTTAATTTCAATCATACAAATTCTCTTCATCATTGATAGATAAACATGAATATTTTATATTAATTAATTGAATAAATAATTATTTGTACGTTTTCACAAGAGTTCTTATTAAAGCTTTTATATAAACGTCGGTACTATATTTCTGCTTTATACATAAAATTACTTTTTGTTGAAAAATGTATTTTTAGAAAGGACGCAAAATTATAAATTCATTCATTCGATTCTCCAAAACTGGTTAACATGACGATATCTTTTTAATGATTACTTTCACAGTAGGTATGATAGTCTTTTCGAGAAACTGTTCGCTCTAAATTATTATTTGTTATTCGTCAACTTTACAAAGTCAATGAAGAATTTTTCTCAAAAATTTGCTTGTGGAATTCTTACAAAAGGGACCTCATAATACCGTGTGCTTGTATTATGTACATTAGTTTTGAAGAACTTTAAAGATATATTATGTCTATTAACTTGATAAAACGAATCCTGTGAAACGTGATTGAATACAAAAAATAGTCGACAAAGTGCACTCTCAAATTTATGCCTTTATTTCTCCGACCAAAAAAGAAATTTCCGTCGTTATTTATTTATTATGTAAATTCATTTATTATGTTTTCCATGTTCTAAATATGAAATATATTATTTTTTTTTTATTGTAATAGGTTTTTCTATGCTTATAATTTAGTGTATAATTATCACAATGGCATGATCCTATTATGCAAATATTATGTATATCATTGATCAACTTTCATGAACTTAAAAAAGAATTTGCTGGCCTTTTTTGCATCGCTGTTCAGATTATAAAAAAACGTTGTCGTACTTCATGAATAGTTCTGCATGTTAATTGAAGTTTAAATGTTAACGTGGGGTGCTCGTGCTTGATATTTATTATCCATGTAGGGCAAACAGTTTCACGAAGTCACATGAAATGTGCGCTCGCAAAAATGTTTTGTACATAAAACAAATAAAGCTTGTTAAATAAAGGCTCGATAAATAATTTGTTTGAGTTACAAATGAGAATGTTCAGTCTACCAGGGTAAAATTTTCAACTTTATTTAATGTAATCGATTGTGGAAATTGTTTGTTTATTGTGTCGATAATGATTTTCAACTTTTTTTCCGCTCATTAAATTATTCCGGACATTACCACAACTGATCCGAATGATGTATTGCGAGACTACACCTCGGCAATATTCATCTGATCAGTTATGATTTATTCGCTCCAAGTTTGAGTGGTCATTTACGATCTGTTAAAGACATCGTAGATTGACGGAGTTTTGATTGAGATTAGCAGACTACGCAATACGGATCGCATATCGGTAGTTTACTTTTCATCAAGCAAACTCTAAAGAATATATAAGGCGAAAGCCTTCGACGTTTCTTGTTCACTCGTCAATCTTCATTTGTCTGAACTATTTCAAATGTATTAATAAAAATAATCGACTAAATGTCATAAGGTCGTGAGTTACAATATTGTCATTACATCAATCATTTCTTCATTCATTTTTGCATCGTTTATTGGCCGGATAACTGAAATCATTTCATTATTTTTTAAACGCTGAATCAAGTGAACGATTTTATAATGTGATATTATCTATAAAATATCAGCAAGATTTGGTAATCTTGAATATTAATGCATTTTGAATAATGTCTGAATGAAATTATTTTTTTTACATCGAAATCGCGATCTGATAAAATCGCTGAAATATTGAATTAACTTTGCATTATTTTTAGAGCAATCGCATTTTAAGGATTTGTGAAACCGCTTTTTCTTTTATTATATGAGACACATTTATCCTTTTAGGTCAATTTAGTTAAAACGTATTTCAGTTGCGCCAGCCTGTTGAACTTTTTTATCCGCATGTCTTTTAGGGAACTTTGTATATGCATGGTAATTCTAAGTATAAAAAAGCTATATTGTTTGTTCTTTCTTATATTAATTTAATTTCGTTAAGTAAGATGGATATTTTATGATGATTTTATCGTTTCATTATTTACAACTCGATTGCGAATGTAATGTAAATAATTCTGATTGATTTTTTTTAATAAATAAGAATCACTAATAAATTTCACGCTTAGTTTTTATATCAAGCGTGAAAAACAAATTATCCTGTTGATGAATAATACTGAAAAAATGGCTAGGCAATAAATAAATTAATTAATTAAAAAGATAGTCAATTATGATCTCTTTAAAATATGAGAATGGACTATCATCATCGTTAATTTCATAATGCGTTTTAAATTTGTTTTTAATTTTAAGTTTATTGCCAACGTTTTATTTTTTAAAGTTGTTGTCAAAAGGTGCGATCAGAAATTTGATAAAAACTTATGTGGTTTATGTAACTCGTTTACTGTAAGGCGTTTACTTTTTTTTAGAAAATGTCTCAAGCGCACATTGTTTTATTTTTTGAACGCGGTTTATTTACTTAACTTATAAACTGCTTTACTTCCATCGGTTGGTTCGAAAATCAATTTTCTTATACTTTTTATTCGGTGGTTTATTTTACAAGCTTGTAAATTTTTCCGATCTAGTGGCTGACTGATAAAAAAGCCGTCATAAATCGCAAAGCGATCAATCTTTGGGGGTAGGAGATCGAAAAAAGGTGCTTGTAAAAAGCTTATGATTTGTTTGTCATGAGATAGAATTGTGCTTGCACACAATGGCAGTAGGAGGCTGTTCATCGTTGTCAAGACGTTCTGGATTTTCGTTGCGGACAATTATACGGTAATTAATGTTGGCAGGCTGGTGCGTACGCTTCTCTAAAGGGAGCCAGGAGACATGCCGCGTTGGGAGTTTATTACAAAGATATACGAGCACAACCAGCAACGAACACTGATACGCTTGACAGCGTTCGCGTGCACGTACGCACGCATCCCGACACATAAATCCGTGTTTCGGTGGAGCGCGAGTCTGTGAGTGTACGTATACCTCGGCGCCTCAAGCATCCGAGTCATTTCCCGGGATGATGCATGCTCGCAAACTATGTGGATCGTTCGCTAAACGCGATACGTAATCGTGAGAATCCGATAAGCGTGCGCTTCTAAAATACCACTTTCTATGGCCCCGACCAATCCGTCATCATTTTATTCTCGAACCTCATTTTTCCTCTCATTTTCTCTGTTGATTGAAATTTCAGAAAAATTTCGTTCACCCTAAAGTGATAAAAATTATGGAGATATTAATAAGTATGCTTTATCATCGCAGCATTATGAAATTGAGAATTAGTTAACTAATGTAGAAGCTAAAAGTTTTGGAACGTAAATTAAATGGAAAATACGGGAAATGAAGACTTACAACTTATTCTAATGAATTAGCGGGAGAAAGAAAATGATCACGCTGAAAAATCGTACTACTCAAACTAATATACTTTAATACGAAATCATAATAAATTAATTATAATCAAGTAGTCTATTGAATACTTGTCATAATATATAATAAGTTGAAGTATAATAGTGTATTTAAAAAAAATGAACAATAACTTCATTTCATACAAAAACGGATTATTCTGTACATATTTTGAAAGTTGTAAGGTAAATTTAGAAATTAAATGCGAAAAAACCTTTAAATTTGCTTTGAAAATTAGGCTGTGTTTAAAAACCATATAGTGTGATAACTAAACCATTTCTTGTGTCGCAAACATTTCATCAGTGTAGGAGAGAAATATTTAATTAGAACAACACATATATTCATATTAAAGAAACTTATATCATATCTTATAGAGTTTTGTACTTACTTTTTGAGTTCCATCTAGATGAATTACACACTAGATTATGTAAATTAAATAAATTATTCATTTTAAATAAAAATCGATCTTTAAAAAATACTGCTACAAAAACGTTTTTAAGGATTATTTGTTAATAAATATAAAAAAACGTTTTAACAGACGGGGGAAAAATTGGCTTTACTTTAATTGACTTCACTTTAAATTTATTGTACTTAATAAGTAATTTTATATCACTTAATCAAATTAATGAAACATATTATTTCTTAAAATTCAATTGACTTTACATTAAACAATCGAAAGGACATTTCATTTGACAAAAAGATTTCGTGTTAAAACAGTAAATGAAGAAAATGTAAAACACAAGCTTACAAAAAGGCGAAACAAAAAAGTTTGTGTAGCGAATTTGGCAAACGCCCAGAAAAGCAGAGGCAGATAGAAGCAAGTGCACTGGTGTGTGACATTTGTATGTGTGTCCGCACCCTTCGATCGTACTAACTCTCGCTGCCCTTCTGCTAAAGCCAGATCGAATCCTTCACCCTTCGCAGGCTGCGTCCATTTGTTCTCATCCCCGATCGTAGAAACAAGCGCGGCTGCGATCACTATAGTTTCCCGATTTACCTCGTAAATTGCACCACCGCAAATAGTTCGGACAGCTAAGTTCTCTTTTTCTGCTTTTTTATAACCTTAATGTTCTGGTCATGATAGATAATCGAATGTCATTTTTATTACGGATTTGCATTTTGTTCTTTATCAATGTCAGTTTAAAATTGCTTGTATATATAGAATTCAGTTCAATATATTATAATCATGCGAAACATTTATAAATGTTCTGATCAATTTTCTGTTTCTAACAGAGATAATTGTAATTAAATTATAAAGGTACTTTTTGTTTCGTATATATTATTTCAGTTAATTGCTGTAATCGAAAATTATACCAATCAGTTGGTTCTATCAATTATATGATTCGAACTAATTATATTGATAAAAAACTTGATAAAATTAATTTATTATAAAAAGTTCGATTTCTTTTGAAGGATTAGTTTCTTACCGTGGAGCATATAATAAATCATCTTACATAATAAATCGGTCACCTGTCACTTGGTTATGAACTATTTCATTATAAATATTAATTATATTCATACTTCTGACTAAATATGTTATTAGTCAGATATTTTTTTAATAATAATCAACAGTTTTCATAGTATCATCGTTTCGTTGTCAGTCACGGTTTATTTTTGAAATTGAATGATTGTCTACGAGTTTACTTTAAACACTATTTTTAATGATGTTCTTAATGTCACGGCCGCATATTTTCTAAAGTATTATTGCTTCATTTAGTCGATGCTTTCTCATAACACAAGTTATCCGCTGTAGTCCAAGCGATTAATTTAAAATGTTTATACCGATTTAAGCAATTTACTCTCACAATGCCGATGGACAAATGACAAAATATAATATAAAAATCGAGATACCTTCAAGAGGCACCTTTATAATGAGAAAATTATATTCATTTACTGACACCACATAAATTTCACTCCCTTTAATTGGGTTCAGGGATGCGCTCTAAGTGTTTTAGAAACCGTGTGTACCGTTGTTGACATTTTTCAAATTATGTAAGGAGCAGGAAATTTGTATGGCTACCTATTTGTCAGTAAATATTACTAAAAAAATTTATTAAGCCTGCAATGCTTGTATTTAATGATAGAAAATATCGTTTACAGAATTTAAAGTCTTCAAGCAGTACCTAGGATAAACTTGATTTATGGCGGTATACAATGTCTGACGATGATAATGTGTTGTTAAAACACTCGTAATGACGATGCGGTAGATCATTTATCAGCGCACTATTATCCTTCCGATTCCGGAGCAAAATAACTTTGTTTTTCAGTTTTGTTTTCGTTACGCGTGAGAAGTCTTTTTACAACTTTACTACATTAGAAAACATTTAAAATCATAGAAGTGAGTTCATTAATTAACATTTTCTTCAAAAAATCCTTCATAAACAACGTTTATGTCACTAAAAGTCGTAATTAAAATGAACACAATTAACATTCACATCAATTGAATATAAAATTGTTCAATTGATGTACGATAATATTTAAAATCGTTTTCATTTGTTTTAATATGATATATTTTTTGTCTTTCATTTCACTTTCATTAATTTAGTGACTGCAAGGAAGACTGTGTAGAAGGTCAGAGGTTTCTTTCATTTATATTTTTATGTCGTAGACTATTAACAGTGTTTTTGTTTTAAATGTTATACGTTATAAATGAAAACTGTGTGTAGTTAAACAATATGGATTTCCATAGCTTTTTCTATTTGATTGGTAATTAAGTTGAACCGTAAAAGTAACATAAAATTTCACGACGTTCCTCCTAATAGATGCATTATTCAATCAATCGATAAACGAGAAATGCTTCTTTTTCAATCACAACTAGGTATGAATCCAATTACATGCCCAGTTAAGTGTCAATTGGACACTTCCCAACTACTAGCTAACTTAAATTTCTGCACTGGTCCGCCTTATTAGCTACCGAACAATTCAACTCAAATTGCTGTTCTAGAACTTCGAAATCCTAATTAGTACATTAAATATCCTATAAGTTATACATTACTGCTTTTATTAAATTGCTTCTAATACATTAAATACTTTTTGACTCAATCTTTATTCAATTCTATCTACGTGTATTATTTCGAAAATGTAAGATTTATTTTTAGTAACCCCAAAAACGAGTTTCTTCATTATAAGTTTATCTTTGGAAGTCTTAGTTGAAATTCTTCATTCCCTCAGCGAAATTTATGGATTCGATAAATTTTTCAACTGTGTGACGCAAACTCGTTCATTTGATCAACAATTTTTGCACATAAACAATGCTAAATCTCTCGAGCGAGATCTCGTGACTTACAGGATTCTCCGTTTGAGCAAGAGCGCGAAAAGTTAATTTTCCCAATGTGGTCCATAAATATTCATTGGCGCGATATATATCATCATCGAGCGTTTAATAGAACGGGTTCTCGAAACAATTCCTCTATAATGCCGACGAAAATCGTCTTTATCTTGTGCAATACGTTACATTATTTCAAAGCGTGATAGCTGTGGCGCTAGTGTTATACCGATTGTGGAATGCAGCTGTAAAATGTATGCAAATCGCATCTCATTGCGGGTTTAGCGAACCAGGAACGAGAGATTGCAAGTGGGTCGAATGTAGGACGACCCATGAAAGTAAGATGCTCGCGGCAGAAAGAGAAATGATAATAGCCGCTGAAAAACAATATTCACACGATGCTCGGATTTATCAAGAAAGTTGGTTCATTTTTTATACGTTCAAGTCTCTTTTGTCGCGTTGTTAATCGAAGTCGCTACTCGATTACATAAATTGATGGGAGTTGTAAGACTGAGTTCGAAGTCGGTTAATCGGAACCGAAATCACTCGATCGAATTCTTCAGCTGAAAGTACAGGCGAAGGATCCTGTTTTGGGTTAAGCCGTCCACTTTCCAGTTCCATTCAGCCGGCGGAGAACACGTCGGAGGTGTGGCAGGTGGCTGTGACCTTGTGAGATGCTGGTGCCGGGTTAGTCGACCGACTCATCGCTTGTTCTCTTTTCCGTCCGAGTCAAAAGTCACTCGGTGCTGTTTTTCTCACTGATTATAATTAGAGTCACTTAACTATCAGAAAGAAAGTTCCGACAATCCGGACCGTCCAGCGGCGCAGTCATTCATAGCCCTGTAATTTCACCTGCATCACTGAAAACGTATTATTATTTAATGTTAATGCGGCGAGTCGATATTGTTCGTAAAAATGTAGAAAGTGCATTCATTAAAAGTCGGCGCGAAAAGAGTTCTTCGCTGTCATCTCGCCTGGAGCGGGCTAAACTTATTACACGCACGTTTTGTTTTAAACTCTTTTCAGTTGATTATTTCGCTTGTATTTTAATATTGCTTGACACAAAGGATGGAAAGGGGCAATATATGATCAATTACGTTCTTTCCGAACCCGACGAAATATTATTTAATTAGTAAAACGTCTGCTGAGTCAGTTCGTTTTAACATATACATACATCACTAGACGCCGCGACGAAGTATTCAAAATTTCGGTGATTTTGATAATAAAAGTGAAATTTAACTGCAAACAATGAAACTTCTGGGAAATTCGGCGATGAGATGACACACATACCGATGTCAACTTTCATTGGCCACGAGAAAACGAATAACTTCTTCGTAAATTCTTGTCCAAAAATATGTTAATCGTGTACAATTACTTTCCACTAACTTGATTTTCGGTATCCCAATTTCTATTCTCACAACTAATAACTTTGTTCAATAGATTCACGAGCTAAAATTGTTCGCCCTTTATGCCAAACTACTTCATTAACCTATCTATTAATTATTCAACGTTGATTTCGAGTTTAAGCATTATAATCGGCTTTTATAAGCAAATCTAATTTTGTTTCTAGTATAAATTTTATAAACTATTTTTTTATCGGAAATTTGATTATTTGATTAATCTACGAAGTTTCCGTTACGGAAAAAAAAATAAATTTCAATTAGTTTCAATTTAGAGAATGAAGTGATGTCATTAGTTTAGCATGTTTGAAACTTGATTGTTTTTCGTCACAATTTGAAACTAAAGGTTTCGCATTTTGTTAAAAGAGAAGAATTTCCAGATCAAAAGTATATAGTGCGAGTAAAAAAAGTAAACGGAGCGTAGTAAGGCGGAGCATCGTGTTTTCGGGTGCTACTAGTCTTTCGGGAAATCTCATCCGACAGCTTAAAGATACCTCGAGATAGAAGAGACAAGACAGGTAAGATAAGATAAGAGGAGAGAAGATCTAGCTCGCGACGGGAGCTTGAGAAACATAGAAGAAATGTCAGTAAGAACGGATCACCCAGTCAAGAGAAGCAAAAGTCCGACGGAGATTCGTTCGTTGCTACTGCAGCAGGAGTAGAGATTGTGCCCGTAATCTCAAAAGGAATCTTTGGTATCTCAGCTACTAGATATCAAGAATACACGCTCAAATGAAATACTCCACATTCATCAAGTTTATCCCCGCAAAAAAAACATTCTTGCCGAAAAATTAATTTCAGATACGAAAGTTCCAAATAACGAACAATTGTTCTCACTGGGAAATGCTGACATTCTCTATGCATTTTTTGCATTTCATTGTTTCCAAAATAAGTACGTTATATTAGTGTCTTAATGATATTTACACGGCGGAAGTATAGAACGGATCAAAATATTTGTAAAAGAGACGAAGATAACTTTCATATAAGCGAATTTATACTAAACGAAATCTGATTTAAGTTATTTTGAGTTGAGAGTCATGTTCTATAAAATTGAACTTGAAATACGAATCAATTAAGATACGAATTTTAAGTCTTAGTAAACGTTATTGCTATTTTGTAAAGCGATTTTTCGAAATAAAATAAAAGATTATACTAACTAGTCAAAACATTTCACTTGATGTGGTCGTTATTTCTTTTACAGATCTTAATAAAAATCGCGATGAGGTAGTTTCATTATTTTATTTTAGTAACCTTTAATTTTTGAATATCATTCTTTTTATTACCGAAATCATCATCAAATTTTATTCTGATATAATTTTTAATTACGAATAGTAGAATTTCAAACAATTGAAAGAAGTATATAACATTGAATTATTTTCAACTTTTGATTCTCATATACAGTGTTTAATTTGAACTCGTGAATCTTCAAGCATGTGATTTAATTTCCTCCAATTTCATTAGGCTATATACGTGTGGCACAAATTTTATGCACACGTTCGGTCAAACTATAATTCATGTTTTACCTAGATAGACTGAAAAAAGTAATTTCAGTATACGTAATCGAATTAAAGATAATAAAAGTGCAATTTCAAAATTCAATTATATTTTTTTGATAACCATTAAATTGAAGATATGAGAAAGATGTGTCGCTTTCTACGATAATAATGCACTTTTATGAGGAACTATAGATATATAATAAAATTTATCGGGGCGAATTCTATTTTACGGCTTATTTATCAATCTAACTATATATACACACTGCATATATACACATATATAATATAATACATGATATATTTATGATATAATATATCCTGAATAAAAATAATTTTAAAAAAATGGAAGGAATATTGATTTTATTGGTAAAAGTGTCAACAGTTAAATTTCATCATTATTTTAATTTACTATTTTATTGGATTACATACATGAAATAAAATGGAATATAGTTTTTTCCAAGGAATACAATTGATTAAGCATCCTCGTAAAAAGTAATTAAATGTTTCAATCAAGTTACCTACATTTACTACCAAATACATTCGATGAATTTTACTTTACTATTGGTATATTTTTATTTGTTCAACCAATAATTGATTACAACGTATTGAGAATCACCATGCCATTACTTTCAAAAATTACCATATCATTTGTAATAAATTAATTAAGAGAATTTCAATGAGTATCTAGTTATGTAGATGTGCAATTTACACACTAATTATATTACATTATTTATAGAATTTCTTACATAAGTAAAACACATGGTTAATTTTACTTTTTTTTTTTGTATAATTTCTATAAAAAACGTGATACATACAAATAATATTACAGAGATTTCAACAAAAACCTGAATTTATTAAAAATATTAAAGTACCGAGAAAAGTATATATCGCAAGAAAAAAAGTATATTTAAGAATTAAAAAAGCTATTTAAAATAATCTTTTATGCAAATTTTATTTGCAATGTCCTAAAAGCATAAATCCCAAAACAATATCTATGTATAAATACATTTCCCAATTTATGCTCAAATAAATACGAAAACATTTACAGTTTCATTCAACAAATATAACATGAAGATGTGCTCTTATTTGTATTCAACGGAAACAACTCTATAAAATATAAATATAACAAAATATACTGCAAATCTTGACAATAATTCGTTAAATGCATATGAAAAGTGAATTTAAATTAAAAATAGATGAATTGTCCGTATTGTCGAATCATTTATGTAACTTCAATTTTCGTTCGTTTAAGTTGTGTTGTAATATTTTCAACATAGTTCGATTTTATTTATGTAATTCGTGTAAACCATTTTCTCCGTAATTTTTTTTATAACATTTTAATTCAAATTTTAATTTGACAATTTATTGAATGGCAAATACTTTTTTTGATAGAATAATAATTTAAAATAGAAAATATTTATTTTTATTATTGGCTTAAAACAATAACAAAATTGGTTAACT
>JABFQD010004533.1:0-11694 GCA_022817045.1 Psix sp. ZL-2020
CTAAAAAAATATTCATAGAAATGTTTTACAACAGTTAATAATTTTGTGTTTAGAAACCCTTTATTCTTCATCACTTATCTGCATAAATTTAATAAACAAATGAAGGCAACGCGAATGCCTTCGTATTGATTACAAAAAAGGACACATTTCTTAATTCTTTAGTTTATAATAATTATTTAATTTTCGTATCTTTGACAGTTATATTACAGCATATTTAGCAATGTCATTGGTTTTTAGTAATTGTTCAACTGTGTTCACCGTTATATTCTTCCATCGGTTCTAAGATCATACATTACTTATTTTATCAAATGATATAATGACTCAACATTTATACAGAGATATTTTATAATATTCGAAATCACATTGTGTAATAAATGAAGAGATTCTCTGTCTTTAAGCACTGTCTTTTAAAACAATAGACAAAAATCCAACCAAGGAATACTACATAAGATACAATTTTGTAGTAGAAATATATGAAACGAAATCTGTAAAACTAGCTTTCGAAATGACATAACTAGCATAACTTTATGTAAATTTTAATCAACTGAGTACTACGTCATTTCATGCAATTTTTATTAATAAGAAAATACAATTTTTTATGTCATGATGTACGTTTAAATGTTTTTTAATTCAAACTGACATCTTCCGAGTGGAAATGTACAAACTGGATAAATGTCGGATAGAGCTGGCCTTACTATGGATTTTTATTACTTTCTTATTTTTGCATTATATTATATTTATATTACAATTATTATACGAATTAAGTTTTCACTCAGAATGCAACATTTCGAATAAAGAAGGTTTTACAGTGTTCCTTATACAAGCCACATCCAGCTCACATCTTGAGTTGGAATGGGCCTATACAAAAGATGAATTTTGTCTGGGTCCCATTTTCGCCCAGGAGCTTTTATATATAGAACTACGCATGTGTCAAGTCAACAGAAGGTTACATTGGAAAATGTTCTTATGAATATTTTATATATTTGGTACAAGTGTTGAGAAGCGAGAAGTTCTTAATAATATAATTGCGAATGCATTCATGATACAATTCAGACATATTGAATTGATATAAAACGCTGAACTCTGATCGAGACTCATCGTTATATAAACTACATACAATTACATAAACCGTAACAATTCTTTGACGATATTACAACTACGTTGTAATAATATTGTTCACTAAAAATATGTCAATCTTACTTTTCTTATTTATTTATGTAAATAACAACGGTATATTGACAATGAAATCACAATGTTGTAACAATTTTGATGTACAACATGGATATGTATTTTCATAACTACATGTATGATTGATGAAATTAACTCTTAGCAAAATTTCACATTGTGTGAAAACCATCATTACTAAAACGTTTAAATTTAATTATTAAATAGCCAGCATTGATCTAACAATGTGTCGGTTACATATGAAAGAATGTATTATTTCGAGTTCAATAAAATTATAAATTTTGCCATAACGTTGTATAAGAGATACTTACGATGTAAGAAGGTAATCTTGAAAATAGTAACATCGTTTTATATACGAGTTTTGGCGTCAAATATTATTGTCTAGGCAAACCCCATCTAACCTTATCAAAAGATCACATTTTAGCCCTGTTAATCGTCTGATTAGCGATACTTTGTTGTCCGATCCTGATCAAGCATCATCATAAGAATCTAATATAAGGCACAAAAAAACAATAACATTGTCAAATAAAAATATAGTTTTTTCAAAGTTTTGATGCCTGTCAAGTGTTATTACTTGCATTTTATTTGCCTCAAAACTTTGTAGAGAATATGCTTCTTTTTGAAGGAATATTATTTTGTGCTGTTGAAATTATATTTATTTATTACATCCATTACGTAAAGAAAATTTTTTTTTTCAATTGTCATGAGTTAAAACTTTTTAAAAAGCTGGTGTTTCATTTGCAATTACATTTAGATAACTACAAAACTCCTAAAAATCATTCTGGCTGTTTATCACGCATTAAAATAGGTTTTTAACTTGGTCAGCGTTATATGCAGATATCAAGTTTTATTCAAATCAACAAATTTTTAAATGCTTCCCAACTATATATAAAATGTATATATAAAATATACGTTTATTGAAAACTGAGTCATAAAAATGATTGAAAATACAAAATAATTTATAACGCATTCTACTACATCATGACACTATCTGTAACACAACGCATTAGAATCCATTAAATGTGAAATATAATCTATGACATTATTCACAAAATAACGATGATGATTTCACATAACTTGTGAAATAATAATTTGAGATAATCCATATTATAATTTATAATATTATCTGTAAGTAATGTAAACTCAGTTGATGCAATGAACGGTTTTCTGATTTTACTGTTAATGAGTGATCTGTAAAAGAGCTAAAAATTTAACTTTCGAATTTCTGTTTTCAAAATAAATTAAAAAAAAAAAATTTATTACTAAATAAAATTATTCACTATGAAATAATCATGAAGATACTATTAAAGTTGCTGATTGGTGTCGAAAGAAAAAAGATGAAGTTGCATACAATAGTTGCCAGGGTTAAAATTACTATTTTAAGAAGTTCTTCATAAAGTTAACAGATCTGTTTTTATGAGTTCATATTTCTAGTATTCGAACTAAATTGTATATAAAATTACTTAGCTTATAGAATTGTATATAAAATTATATACAATTTTATAAGCTGAGAACCTAATTTTATCATTATTCCAAATATTATAAAATAATAATTAACGAAAAATCAGTATAGTTACAGATAAATTAATTTAATCTCAATCCGGTTACATAAAGCACGAAATATCACCAAATGCAGTGAACAAGAAAGGTTTCATTTGTGTAATTCCAAGAGATTTCGGACAAAATTGGTGAATTCTTTACTGGTTAAATATCATTTGACTAATAAGAATAGTATGATTTTAAATTTAAATTTTGTTACATTTTTATCGTTTCAAGTTTTACCGAAAAGTATTTTTTTGATGAAAATATTTTAATTGATGTTGCGTGCTTTGATCATTTATATATGTTCACATATCAACATGTGTATTCTGAATGAGTTTTAGCTAAAGAGAATACCTTATGGTTTACTTAAAATTGAAAGACGTACAACTACAATTTTATCATAATAAAAAGTGAATGCGTCAAACGTATTTGAGTAAACCACCAATAATACTAAAACTGTTTAATCAGAGAAGTATTTTATAGTTGTTGACTGTTCGAAGAGTTGAGCGGCCAGGTTTAAAGGAAAATCAATAGGACGTTTATGTCAACCCTCAGGCAGATTGAAGTGCTCTTTAGTCCGAGCTTAATGACGCCTGAACCGGAGTTTAATCGCGGATTAAGCTCGACGACCACGTTCAATCCAGACGTATTGAAACGATAAAAAATTCGTATATATACATGTAGGGTATAGGTACCAGTAAAAGAACGATTAAGAAAATATATAGCATTATGAAAAAACATTAAAAAGTTTTATAAAGACCAATTAATTAATAAATTTGTTTTCATACACTTAATTGAACTATCCGATCTGTACAGAGCCTATAACGAGGTAAATTGTATGAAATTTTCTAGTAAATTATTTCTAGCTAGTTACACGAGAATATTGAATAAAAAAAATATAGCGTCACGTTTCCAGTTTTATATTTTTATAAAACAATTTTCTATAAAACAATAAACAATAAAATAATTATTTCTAAGAACTACACATGTATTAACCGATGATATTCAACGAAACTGTTAATTCAAAAGATGTTCGCATTTAAATATACTGAATCCATACTTTGAATCACTTGCAAATTTTTCGAATAATTAATTCGTCAATATTTGCTTAATCCTTACAATACAAAGGCAAATCAACTACCACTGTTGGAAGGGTTACGATTTTTTATACACAGAAATAATGAAAGTATGATTAATGCAAAACTGAAACAAGAAAATGATTATCTAAAAGAATTAATGATAGTGAAGAGTAGAATAATTTTTGTCTTTTACCTATTTCAAACATCCGTTACATTCATTTTTTATTGCTTCTATTTGTAGTCTGTTGAAAAGAGTGAAATCCATTTATCGCTTAAAAAAGACAGCTAGGTTTATCATTACGAGAACATCATTTGAATTAAAACAAAACCTATTGAGAATTGATTATGGCATGTTTTCAAACAATTATTGCGCAGATAATTAATTATATTTTTCGTTCAAAAATTAACCTCATTCTACGGATTAAACACATTGGCTTGCACATAAATAATGCATTATTTTCATCTGCTGTATTCCGTGTGATTTATTCGGTCTTTTGTAGTTTATTTTGTAACGCCTCCGTGAAGCTCCAGTATTCACAGAAATTACCATTCCCGTTATGGCAACGAAATTTTTGTTTTGGATTATAAGTTTTTATTAACCTGTTTTTCATGTTTCCTATGCTCAAAAGTACATCTTTTAAAGGTTCTATTATTATAGAAAAATTAATTCCATTTTTGACATTTTGAGTATTACGAAATTAAAAGAAAAATGATTCAAATAACACTAATAAAAATGTAAGTCTAACTTTTTTAAATAAGGTTCTTGTAAGAATGATGTTATTTTGATGATGGAAAATGTTTAAGCAGGTGATAACGAGTAGAAAAGATCGCATCAATTGACTCCATCGAGCGAGAGTAAGAGGACATATATAGCCTTTTAACGATGTGAAAAAGCTAACAGAGATAGAAGCGGCGGAGCTACATGTTGAGTCATTCAACATCGAGGGTTTATGGATATGACTGCAGTGAACCAGACAGTATTCCGCTACCTCAATCCTAGTCATTCACATGCAAAGATTTTTGCCATCTAGGAATATCGTTGGATGTCTTTGGAAAATATCATGTAATGTCGTCCACGATTGAAAAATTATATGAACTTCAAAGTATTTAGCTTTGAGTTGAATTGCAACTAATCTATTAATTTTGAAGTGGAGAATTACAGTTTATTTTCACTGATTACTTTGATAAACATTAACCAAAAGCACATCGCATAATTTACGGGTTCTTTAAGTTACAGGAAGCATAATTCCATTTTCCGCGTCCGGTCTTTTCCAAAAACATAAATTTCACTCTCTTATTAGTGTTGAAGACATCAATATTTTGGAATTAAATACAGCATAAACTTGCATCATGAATAATATTATATGAATAATATTATTATTAATTATTTCGAATATTTCGTTTCACTTGAGTTGAATAAAATTAGGTTATTCGATTGGGTGGCTTGACATAAACTACTGAAACTGTTGCAGCAGTGCGGGTAAGAACGTGTTATATCAATAAGCAAATCCCGCGGGATATGTGGTTACAAATTCCACAGAGTAGCGTTAGCAAGTCTGATATTCGCTATAAGAGAAACGTGCATGATATTTTTTGAAGGATGTGAATAACTAATAAACTATGATTAAAGATGTAAAACTAAAAATTATCGATGAAACTAATATCATTTAAATATATATTCAAATGACTGTTAGTCGTGTGACGTAACATAATTCAAAAAAATGAACATTTAATATAATTTTCAGAAACTAAAATACACCATGAAACATTTTCAAACAAATCAAGATACTGTTTCGTAGGAAAATCTCTCAAAGAAAATATAAAATCGATGTAAGGAATTGCTTATTCGAATAGTAAACTTTTCATATTGAGTAAAAAGTTATTTACCTACAACAATATCATTTACATCGTCGATAATATTGTTTTTTCCACAATATTATTTTTTTCATTTGTTCATTGACTTTAGTGATTATTCATGAGGTATGGAAATATTTTACAGTAACATTCTAGCTCTAAATGGTGTTTTATTTTTTTTATTCAAGATTCTATATGGCAGTTTACTCATTTATTTAAACAATTCTTTAGATGATTTGCGAGTAAAAAATTTAACATTTACGTAAATAATTATTGAATTTGAATAATGCATATTTAAGATCTGTTAATTGATTCAAAACAATTTTTTAAACGAAACATTCGATGACATATATTTAGAATCACAACACATAAACAAGGTAAAAAATGATGAAAAACAAGTTTAGCTTAATTCTCCTAGAGAGAAGTGACATATAAGCTAAATATACTTTTTATATTTTTGTCTACGTAACTAAAGGGAAATGTCATATAAGTTCAACTTTCGTAATCGCCTTACAAATTTAAATCTATATATCAAATCAATGTATTATTTATTGTATAAAATAAAAAAAATGGTTTCATCTACCACTCTATGATATGTCGATATGAAAGTCATTAATCTTTTCAGCGTTTATCATTATTATAATGAAATGTCGCATTTTTAACACGTTTTTACAGTTGTATTTTTATTTTGGTTATTTTAATTCATACATTTTTCATTTCTAATCCATCTGCTACAAAAGTATAAAATATGTATAAAAGATAAGTTTTGTTTAATTCTCATTTAAGCTTTTGGATTAAATTGAATATTATTGTATTAAATACTTTTTAAAATAAACTATAATGTAAAAATATTTGAATATAAATATTACTATAAAAGATCGTATGGTAGAGAAATATATTAACAATTTTGATGTCACATAAATTTTCCATAAAAATGTTCGTTCAAATGTCAATGAAAAAATATCAGTAAATTATTTTTTGCTATAATAATTATTCTGATAATATATCGGAATTGAACAAGAAAATAATAATATAAATAAACCAATTTTTCAGTTCAGTTGCATGTTTTTTTGTGAAAACATGATAAAACTAGACAAAGAATTGAGAAATACAAATTTATATATCCCTGTTTTACATCCACAATACAAAAAATAAACAGTATTTTATTTCAAAATCGTATAAGAAAGTAATTCTTTTCCATTGCGTATGCAAATAGTAGATTTTTGGTGAAGAAAACGAGTATAAGAGACGAACAAACTAAGCATAAAGCATTTCTGGTTTTTCCTTTTTATGCGTTTCGACTACCGCGAACGTATATAATTAGTTTTCAATTGTTCAACAAGTGGGATGGATGTGAACTAGTTGTAACAAGTAATGAATATTCCAACTGATACTTTGAATCTGTTAGAATGATTTTTAAATAATGTATGTGTATATTGTTCTGTCTAATGCTTTTGGTTAGTTTCTATTAACTTCAACATAATATGCTATACAGTATAAATATATTTTACTTATATCAAATAGACTTGCTTGGAAAAGCGAAATTAAGATTTATTATAAATTCACTGAAATTTATCACACAAAAACCTTATATAACTTGTCTCAAATTGTAATTTTTACGACCTAAATTATTCGTCATTTCATAGAATAAATGTAAAATTCGGTATATACTAAATATTTGCTTTAATATAATCAGTATAAATAAAATGATTTGAAACGAAAATGGAGTATTTCTTTTATGTTATTATACGACTGTGAAAGATAAAATCAACTCACTGAAATAAAAAATTGCGTCGATATAATAAAACTAACGACACAACTACGTTTTCTAATATAAAAGACCATTCGGAAGTACTTAATGTTAAAATCTAACGCAAGCCATTAAATGCGCGTTCACCCATTGATAAAGACAGCGTTTCAATAAGTATTTTTGGTAAGCGCTTTACTGGAAATAGCATCAAATTTAAAGTGTTACACTTAACTTTATTAACTTGCAATCAACTTTGCTTAACATTTTCAGATTTTAGTTTAAATTTTAGCATTTGATCTTCCATCTAAGAGTCTACGTGTTACTACTTAGCGTAAACAGTGCAACTGATACACTGCTACTTGTGTACATATACTCTATGAGCTAAATGTTACAAGTTTCGATGATACGTTTAACGAATATATTTATTAACTTAACTTCTTTTCAACTTGCTTATAGAACTGGCAGTATAGCTAAAGTTATCAAATAAGAACTTGAAATATCAAAAGTATCATTATTATTCATTCATAATAATTAGACAAAACTATAAAACATTTGAAACAATTACTTCAAGCGAAATTTGAAAAAGTATTCTAAATTAATAATTATTTTTTAATTGTTTCATTTCTTGTTATAATTAATTTTAGACGTAGTTTAAAAACATTCATTTCAAAGTGGGAAGTATAAAAAATTAAATATATTTTCTACGAGAAACCACTTTGGAATTTTATCTTTATTTTGGACATAATAGAATTCATTCACAAGTTGCAACATCCTTTTAATGAATGTTTTATAGCTTAACATCACTTTTTTTAAGTTAAGCTTCACTTTTAATACAAATTTATCATGTTTAATTTCGGTTTTCATAACTATAATATTATTATATGGTCTTTTAACAGAATCATTTTTTCATTGACAATAATTGTAATTCTGTTTTATCTCCACTTACACTGTTCAGCGAATAATGTTTTCTCATTTAATGAACCTACCTTAATTTTGAAATGCAACGTTTCCATAAGAATTATAGTAATATTCCGCGATTCCGTTTCGATTATGAAAATTATTGCATAAAAAACGTCTATCAAAGGTGTGGAAGTCAAAAATGTTTGGTCGTTATCCTATATTTTACTGTTTTTATTTTTATTTCTAGATCGTACATATAAATTCTGGTATATGAATATATATCATCATGCTTAGTGAAAATCGAGAGACGAATTACATTAATGCGAATCTCATCCGTAAAAATGCACACTCGTGCGTACTGAAACGAAGTCCGGTGTATTGTGTAACGTATACATTCGCCCAGATATAATTAATGGGAGTTTCCAAGAGACTGCCTTCACGGATTAAATAAGTAAGTACGCTACCGAGTAGGCGAATGAACGAACGAGTAAACGTGCAAATTTATGAACGAAGCGTACCTTCGATGAGAAAAGCATGCGGCAGACTCCGAAAGCTGTAGAGTTATTCATTTAATTAACGCTCTACTCATTATTCATTGAAAATTAGTTGGATTCTACCAGAAGCAAGTGAATTCAACCAGATCAAAGGG
This sequence comes from Psix sp. ZL-2020, assembly GCA_022817045.1. Lineage (NCBI taxonomy): Eukaryota > Metazoa > Arthropoda > Insecta > Hymenoptera > Scelionidae > Psix > Psix sp. ZL-2020. The sequence goes on from JABFQD010004533.1 coordinate 8,960, forward strand.
AACAGTCACTGACGGCCAACTTTTCGCGAAATTTCAAAAAAGAATATTCTTTGTTCAGACTTTTTACAATATTTCATTACATAATCGCCGTGTCTACAATGACAACGCGGTTCGTGAACATTGTTTGAATTCAATACGAAAACTCTTATGTCTATGTAGCGATACAAATTGGAGAACTTATTTCATTATGCGAAACAAAAACTTGCAGTTTTTTTATGTTTGTCGCATCACGTATGTGTTATTTCCTTTTCTTTCATGTCTTAAATGTATACTACTATGTATAATTACTCATTCCTAACCTCATACTACTTCATGAAGATGATCTACTAACAAAATTGAATTTTATGATGAAATGAAAGTGAAAATTACAATCTGAATTAACGCAATTTTTGGAATTATCCTAATGGGAAATTCTTCGTTAACCTTGCCATATAAGTGAAGATGAATTAATTGGTTTAGAGTCTCAAGCCATAATTGCCCTGACACTTCACGCTAAACTGCCAATATCAATTTAATGTGAAGACATGCACAGTAACTACAGTTGCTCTTGATAATCTACCAAAGTTCAATAATGAACGATGTAAGTTCTACTATATGAGTAACCATTAATTGTCTGCTAAGTATAATTGTCTACTTGTGCATTTTATAATACCTAGAGAGATGAGGGGGAAAAGAGAATATCTGCTCCTCAACCATTATCCTAACATTTTTCAGTTAGGGTGATTTTATAGTAAACATTTCTGACAAAGGGTAACAAACTGAGCGTAAATTATATGGTATGCGGCAATTGTCGTGTCTGACAATTTCTAGTGCTCTTGTGTCCTAAGAAGATTCTAGATATTATATGAGAAATACTCAATTTTGAGAACTTTTTTCATCACAGTTTCTTTGGCCTGCAGTAAAATGTTCATATTTTATAAAATAGAAATTATCATGTGCCATTTCAAAAATAATCATTATTCATATTACATTAGTACTTTATTAAAAACAATCCAGAGTTGGTATAACTTTATGTTTAGCTCATATCAATTTAAAGTTAAATCACATACATATTTTGCTATACATATTTAGTGAAACTTGCTAAGAATTTAGAATCATCAATTCCGATTCGTTATTCATGTGGAAATGAATAAAATGATTTTATATGATATGTAAACTATTTTCATTCTCATATAACTGCACAATATTAGTCATCTTTAATTTATGATTTTTATTTTCAACATTTTTAAATGTTCGCACTATGTTTATTCACATTCGATATTTCCATACTGTTATACGAATCATTATATCGAAAATCGACAGTTGTTTTGAAATTCTAAAATCTTGAAACCTTCGACGGATTTAATTTAATTTTCAACGATTCCACTCGGTACGAGAGCGACAAATCTATTTACGAAAGCAACCGAGAGAAAACTTTTTATATTTCCAGAGACTCGAGCATAATATGGAAAGCAGAGGAAACAACTGATCGATCGTTCAATGACCTTTTTCATTCTCATTTTTATATTTTTTCATAACCAATATTGTAAAATTTAATTATTTAAATAACTTGAATACTAAACTATATTACTGCCATATTACTCTCTCAAAAAATTAAATTTCAGAAAACAGCGTTGAAGAAAATTATGGTAACATATTTCTACTTCTAAATGTGAACAGATGTGTCCATAATTTTCGATGGTAATACTGTATGTAAAGAGCACATTCAAAATTTCAAAGCCGCGCGCCACGGGCGTTACCTTACTCAGTATAAGCTGCGCAAAATTAAAACGTTTGTTCGGTATTATTCTGACAGGAGATTTAAATGATAATGCTATCGATTTAACTATAAAAATCCATTTATTAAACAAATGAAAAATATTTTTCCGTTAAGTACAACAATGTAAGACATTAAATATAAAATATGAACCACCTTATTCAGAAAATAATTATATGTAAACGGGTTTCAAATACAAGAACAATCGAAAGGTAAAGAGAACTCTAGAGAAGAAGGTAAAGTTGAAATATTTCTGAAGACATTTTTGTCTTATTAAATGTATGATTGTATTATATTAATAATTTAAAATTAATATAAAAAAAAATATCTAAAAAATGACATCTAATTTAATTTAAGATCCAATTTTTCAGAAAACACATTATAATTCACATTCTTTTATGATATTTATTTGTTGTACTATTCTAAGTTGTATATTGTTATTTAAAATTGTTAAAAACTTACTTTTATTAGTATTCAATTGTCTAATATAATAAAATTATCTCAAACTCGATCTAAAATAGAAACACAACGTTTTGATAATACATCTTTTACTTATGAGCCTCGTATATAAACGAAAATATGTTATAACAAATATTCATAAATATGTTTTCGTTAATCTATTGCACTTAATACATTAAATAACTACTTATTTTATGTTTAAAATAACTGTCATCAAAATATTTGTTAATATTTATTAATATATAATATTTTAGTTAAATTCTTTCACTATGAAAACTTTCAAATGTTATATTTTTTTTCTAATAACAACGTGCTCTTATTATTTTTATTGTACATTATATTAGTGTAAAATTATAATAATTATAATATACAGTCAAACTTTACATGGTCATATGAATTTTAATCACGTATAAAAGCGTAATAAATTATATAATTTCTTATAATTTTATTTAGCTTATATAAAGTGATTCGTAATACATGCATCTTAAGATATCAGTATTAATTGATAAAAAATTGTTAT
>JABFQD010004534.1:0-11693 GCA_022817045.1 Psix sp. ZL-2020
AAAACTTGACAATAACTAGAAAACAAACAATTTTCAGAAAAATGTTCAATTTAAAAAATTTCGTTTTTGCATAAAAACTCATTTATTGCAGATTTCTAATTTTCACGTTTTTACTACTCTGTTATCTATTTATTGAATGATAGATTCTGATTACTAGGCTATATACAAAGATAGTTACATTTGAATAATTTCAAATAAAATACGGTGACCTACATATTTTTTATAATATGTACTATTTAAAATCACAAACTTTTTGGGATATTTGTATTTTATCTCATATTCACTTTTCATGATATTTATAAAAAAATTATTAAATGATACATTATTTTCACAAATTGAACTATGTTAGAAGCATTTTTTTAATCATTTTAAATTATTGAAAAAATTAAAAATGTACGCTTTTAATCCATTTAAAATAAAAGTTATCAATTTTCATAGATTATCAATCCTCTTTAAAATTATGAAACGAATATAAATTTGTAAAAAAATTCCGCTAAAAAAGCCTAGTCAGATAAGATAATAAAAAGTACCTCAGAAAAATTTTAGGTAATGAAATTAGAGATAACTATCTTTTGATAATTGTTGATGGTATGATTCTCATCAAAAAGTAGCAATGTATTGTCTATTGAGGGAAAAAATTGTTCTTAAAATATAGAAATTTCGTTATTATACCTTTCATGGAATTTTAGGACTAAAATACAAACTAGATCATACGCAGTTAGACAATAAATAGTTGCTCAATTTCCAATCATTTTATTCATGATCATTCAATTATGATCATCATTTTCTTAACAATAGATTAAAAAACTAGTATCTGATATTGAAGACAGAAAAGAACATTTTCAACAATTAGAGTTTGAAACAAACATTTAGCAAATCTCAGCTACTGCAGTTTGAAAAATAAATAGAATATTTATTTCTATTCAACTTCTTTGGTACATATCAAAATATATAATAAATTTGAAGATCCGAATTATTGGAGACCTGCAACAAAATTAAGGTACTTTTCGTCAAAAGGATGGGTAAAATTACTCGTTAAATGTACATTCTCGTTACATTTATGTAAAATCTTATTAATGCTATGTTGATTAAGAATAAAACGCCTATGTTACGATTACCTTAACGACAGATATTATTTATTATTAATTTCATGCCTGTTATTCAACAAAAATTATAAAACTAGTTAGAATTCACAGCAAAATATTCCATTACCAACGAAATGTCCAAGTAATGAATGAAAATAGTGATGGCGATGACAGAACGTGCACATTATGTACATTCAAATCGAAGATTACTACACTTATCGAATTAATATATTACTGTAATTTAATTATTTATAAATTGCGTAAGTGGGTTGGAAAATAAATCCTTGAATGATTAATTTAATAATGCTAATAATTTACTCATATTTGTAGTATTTTTGTATCAATATTTTATTATAAAACAAATAAAAAGTTTTTTAAGTATACTCTCTACGTATTTTAAATACGTACGAAGATGCGATTACGTTATCAAAAAAATTAAAAATAATTGTTAATCATATATTATAATCGTAAACTTGTAATTTTTCCTGTAAAATAACAACGAAAATAAATTCGAAAAAACTCTGATTTAGAATTAAGAAAATGATTTAGTAAAAATCATTTTGCATGTTTTATTTCTGTAAGGTGTATATAACCATATTTTGAAATACAAACATGGGTACCAATAATTTTTCGAATAATGATTAAACTTAAAGTATATCTCGTACGTTTTATAGGCATCTATCTATTCTTTATTTTACTAAGCTTTGCGAAGGAAATCCAATTCAAATATGTTCAAAAAATAATGAGAAATCGTTAAAATAATTTTTACAACAGTTATTGATTATTTTAATGTTATTCTATATATGTCGTAGACAAATAATAAAAAGAAAGTATGTTGTATCATTTTATTGGAAGTGCCACCTCAAGACAACCTATACATACGAAGACACTAAGATTGTGATTACAAAACAAAAAAGGAATCTAAAATTTCGTCAAAATCCGAAACTACGTAGAGAATTCAGTTTTTTTCAGAATAACTCCGAAACGTCGGAAATTATGTTAATCATTAAATTATTAAAACTTCATTTTTATTATAATATTGCTATATTTATTTTTATAGACATTATAGATTGGACGCTACGGTACGCAGTGAATGAATTAGAATAAAACAGATTGTTCAAATTGCAACAAAAATGAAATTATATGTGATTAGAATGATGGGAATGAAAATGAATAACGTGATATGCTATCTACATTAAAACGAATTTTTTCACACTACAATGGCTGAAGCAATTATTCTGAATCCGACTTTTTATATTTAGTTCTCATTTAATTTTTAGATAAACAGTCTTCCTAGTGTCACAGAGTGAGACTTTGAATTATTATTATTATTATTACTGAAATACTTTGCCTTGGGAAAACTCATTTAGCTGATTATAAAAGTATTATTGTATTAGAATATACGTACATAAATTGATATAAGAAAAGGAATCACATAGGCGATTGAAAAATATAATGACGATTAAGAGGAAAATCAATCAAACTACCAATATAGAATGATTCAAGAGAATATTTTCGACATTTAAGTAATCTGCGTCTAGTCATCAGCGAAATAACTAAGATTACTTTTATTTTGAATTTGTAAAAAGTGCAGAAAAAGTTTTCATTCGAAGGAGGCCAATGTTGCTGAGCGGCGGATTTCCTCTACAAGTCTGATTCAAAAGCATCTAGCCCGAACAAAAAAGGATAATTTTTACGTCAGATAAATTGCTAAAAAAGACAAGTTCTCTATAAGTGCACCCAAGAGTTCTCGGAATATTGATGGATTAATCATGTAAATGACGTGACAAATAAAACGGGTACCCATAGATCAGAGGACCATAAGTATATGACCCCAAAATATAAGTGAGCCGATTATAGACGCACAACCATTTAAGTGTCCTCAAATAAAGCAAAGTATTGTCAAGCTTTTACAATCCAAAGATATCTCTAATATAAAAATTAAAAGCAACGCTAAGTATCGCCGTATGGTAACTACGTCGATTAATCTATAGCAAAGAGCAATAAACAAGGTGAGACGTGATTGAAAAGACCACCAGCTGTCTTCTAAAAAAAACTTATGTGGGCCTTTCCTATTCTAAGACACCTGAGACTATACCAGATCTTTTTGGATGCCGAAGAAACTTGATAATTTTAGGATATGTGGAACCTATTATCATGTCAAGTTTTTTCGCAGAAGAAGTATAAGATATGGTAATTTCATTCAGTATTATCTGGGTGAAAAAGGTCACATATATTCTTCTTACGCTTTAGGTGTATCTTAAGATTATAATCTTACTTTAGTTTATTGAGAGTATTGTGTTTTCTCAAATACGAATTAGACCAATACCATCAAAGACTTCATTTAATATCTCTGAGAGTTTATTGATTGGTTCTTATCGATATATTTGCAGATCATTAACTAATATCAGGTAGTAAAGGTTTTTGATTACTGAGGGTAAATCGTTCACAAAAATTAAAAAAGGGACCGACTACCTTCCAAGTCACATACGAATTAAAGCCTATCACCTAAGTAAGAATAAAACCAGGGTATGGCAGACATAGCACAACTAATATCACCTTGTTTGCGAAGTAGCATGTGATGATCTACAAAGTTGAAAGACTTTGAGAGATTGAAACGAACAAATATTTTCATCACTGCATTATCCACAGCAGATCGAACAACATCTAGTAATCTTAAAAAAACCGATTGAGTGTAATGATGCTATTGAAGTCCTTGTTGATACCTGATCGAAATGTTGTTTAAATTTAGATATTGAAGAAGCTAAACATGGACATTTCAGGTTTTTAACTAGAGAGCAAAGCGTTGAGATAAGATCGTAATGGAAGGGAAGAATTGAGATTTTTCAGTCAGTTTTATGATGGTGAAAGCCCACAGGCAAGGCAAACACAGTAGAAGGGATTGATATGAGGATATGCTGGAGTATGGAAAGGCTAGCTAGAGAATAGAATTGCTGTGGGATTTGGTCAATGTAAGTGGTTTTGAAAGCGGTTTTATAATTAGTTTATTGATGGTATTGCGGGGAACAGGTTCGAAATAAAATGATACGACAATGGGGTACGCATGATCAATCATATGCAAAGCAAACGGGGAAAACAAAGATGTAATAATGGAGACGGATTTTGTAAAAAATAATTATTGAATAGTTGGAAAAAAAATCAGCCAGGGTGATAACTGGTCATGCAGAAGAACAATATTAAGGCGTTTCAAGTCTGAATTGAGGTTCTGGTAGTGAGAAACATGGGATGAAAATATAATATATTCCATTAACCAGCATATATGCCTAAAATAAAAAAATACTTTAATTGAGAAAACTGAATAACTTAAGACTTCTCATCAATAGTACAAAGATATAGTAGAGTATGAGACTCTTATGTATTATTGATAAAAGACTCAAATTTTCAGGCAAGAAAAAGAAATTTGTAGCTCGATCAGATTGATCAGCTCAGATTGATCATTAAGAAAAATGTGTTTGGCAGTCCCGTTGGAATACATATTTGACAAAAGAAAATCTCGTTTGTTGATTTTTGCAACAAACTGGATTCGATAAAGTTTAATTATGAATTAAAAAGTTAGAGCTCTGTCCTTTTCATTACCTCCTCAATCTTTCACGCCGTTGTCAATCCAATAGTCACAACATTCTACCGACAAGACAGCACTCAGTTTGAAAAAATGTCGAGATTGTTATTAACGGCTTATTATTATAGTTGTTATTGGTTAACGAACATTTGATACAGAAAACAAAAGTCCGATTACATACCTTGATGTAAAAAGTATCAAGATAAAAAATTTAATACCTCGATCATTTTATTAAAATATATATAATGAAGATGTGGCTATATTTAAGATGTACAAACAAAACGAAAATTCCGCCGGTACTTGGATACGTAACCGTTAAACCATGAATTTAAGTTAAATGCTTCTGTATGCAACTTTATTTTATTTACCAGAAAATGTTTTCATTTATTCTAGCAGTGCAAGATTACTTATTTTACCTATCTAAAGTTAATAAATGCATGTCATTACATGTAACATATAATATAATTATATTGAATTATTATATAAAAAAATATATTAATGTGTTCTAAGGTAATCATTATATTAAACATTAAACATATAGCACAACCCATGCGAGTATTTTTAGTAAATACATTGCATCACAAACACTTTAAAACTTTGTTTTTGATCAAATAAGAGTCTTTAATAATCACGCGTTTCTCGACTGTTTAGAATTTAAAATACTACTAGCGTTTTAACACTAGTTATAGATCCATGTTAAATTTCACTAAAACAAAAGAAAATTTTACTGAAAAATATAAGGTCGAAGATTCTCAGGAGTTCTCTTTTACACTTTTTCGCGAGAAGTATACCATTATTAAAACGAAAAGATATTACTGTTAAGACTTCTAAACCTAAGAAATTTGATTTATTAAAAGCTCAAAAAGAACATAAAATAGACCGTACACACATTCGTCTTAAAGTATTCGATTAAAATCATTGCGAAGAATTTGTATTTTTAAAATAGGTGTTATTATTTCATTTGTTTAAAGGTGCAAGCATCTGAAACAAACGTTATTGGGTTATCAAACACTTATCTTAACACATTTTTTGACCTTCACAGTAATGAAGGAATTTCAATAATCAAGTTTAGTTCTATCTGTCGTACACTTTAATTCTACACATTTGAGGGAAACAGTAGTTTCAAATTCAAATAGAATAATAATCATATATAATAATAATTTCGTCCATAGAGTTATCTTCTATGGACGGAAAATTACACAGTGCAAAATCTAACAAGGCTAAAGAATATAATTCAAATCATTAGGTCCAGCGTAGAAATTTACAGAAGAAAAGAATTTTGTGCAAGAGTATCATTATAATATCATAACGTAATTACGTTATTGCAATATAATGTATAAATACGATATTTTATAATAAACCTGGACGATTTTTTCGTATTACTTCACACAAGTATCGTTTAACTTATCGGTATAACTTATGGAATGTTTGACATTAAAAACAAAAAGAGCACTATACGAAGACAATACGTAAAAAGACAATTAGAAATATATTGCTATCATTGTCTTGAAATTTTCACGTATTGACGATTTTAAATACTCTTGAACAACAATTGAAACATCAATTTACGGACATGATAATACAAACTAATTAGACTTTGTTTACTCAATGACTTAATGATGAATAAATATCTTTAACTTTTATATCAGCTACTCTGATGGTTAAGTGTTTGAAAATATAATTTCATATCGGCACCTATTAAAAAAGTTACTTTGAATTGAAAAATAGAAACAATTTTTAATATTAAACATTCTGAATTTACGGAACTTTTCGCGAACAGTATGCTTTGCAAACAATCATTGTTTACAAATAAACCGGTAAATAAAGCAACACCGTAATTTGGCCAAAATTTGTCATTTTTCAACTCATCGTATCTTCCACAATTGTCATTGAACACGGTTATTTTATTCACTTAATTCAAGCTTAACATATTCTTTTTAAGAATAGTATAAAAAATCATAAAAAATTGGTACACTTAAAGGAAAAAACGTGTAAACAAAAACAATTGTTAACATTTTTGCCAAATTTGAACATGTACATGTGAAAAATATTGTTTCGAGAACCCTCATTTTTTGTAATAGATTATGAAAATTCACTATTTTCTGAAAAAAATGAAAAAAATTGGTTTTCGGTGAAAAACTGCAAAGTTATAGCTAATTAAAAGTCGTGTTGCATTTTCGTAGTGTTATAGAGAAACATTATTGGCATATTAATAGCGTGGCTTAAGCTTGGCTATAACATGGTCAACATAAGATTATGGCGTGACAATGGTATAGCAAAGCATATAGTAGTGGCATCGTAATCACTAAACAATGACGTAGCGACGATATAGCTTAGCTTAGCATTGGCATGAAAATGGTATGTTGATTATTATTTCTGATTTATAAAATCTTTGTTTAATATCCGTGACTCATTATCTATGTCCTGGATTAATATTCAGAATCATGAAGTAATAGCCTTATTCATGGTTTCATATATTTCATTGAACAATTGCACCATGATCTTTCATGATCCATCACGACTTTACATTTATATTTGCAACTTTTCATTTTTACTTCTGATACAGTAGATATGTATGATTCACAAGAATTAAAGATGATTCCATGAGTATAAAAAAAACTTTATGCTATCATAACCAGTTTCAAATGGTATTCGGCATACTACTAATTCGGGTTTGATATGTTGGCAAAACTAATAAACACGTAGAAAATTATTATAATAGACGCATAGATGAGTTACCCGAGACAAACGTGGTTGTAACACAGGAACTTAAATCGATGTCAACAAAAAATTTTGTCGAAATAAAGCTATGTCAAAGTCAATCACGCGAGGCTTAAAACTTCAAGTTTGATATATGAAAATATTCAATTACCACTTATAATCATGAACAATATAAGTGAACATTAACTTTCATATTCAAAAGCTCGCATCAGATCAACAAATTAAAATACAAATATGCAGTAATTTATTGAAATAAAAATTAAACGTAATTTATACACGATAAATTTAATTGGATTTATCCTGGGAAAACTGAAAAGATGACGTAATGTTATTTCCACTTAAACACTTATTTGATTCAACACTAGTGTGAATACAATAAAAGAAAGTACCCTCGTGACTTACCGCATTAACAAAAATGTAGTTGTTATGGCTTTATGTACAATAATACGTAAAATAAAGGAGCAGCAAAGAAAAAACAAATTAAAACTAATCACAGGAATTTTTTCCATATTTTATGAAAAAAAAATGTGCATCAAATTCATAATTCAAAAAAATCTTCATTACATGGACGAAGTTTTAGTTTAAAACTTAAGAGATTAATACTCAGGATAGATATTCATATGTACATGTGTATGCGTCGAACATAATGATTAATATACCAACAAGAAATTGGGCCCTAGTTTTACTGTTTGTCAAATGATCACGACACGATGCGAGGACATACAAACTCTTTTTATCAGTAATTTTTTGGTCTTAGACTTTTAAAACGAAATTAATAAGTTACGATTTAAGTGAAGTTACATTAATTGCGATAACTTGCGCATACGTCATATGCAATTATATAAAAGATCGTCTAAAGATTTTTTATAAAAACATACATGAGTATGTTGTTGAAGCTTAAAGGAAGTCTTATAGCCAATAAAATGGTCATTTTGATAACCGACATTCAAAAATCCAAAATTCTAATGTAAGGCAATTTTGTATTCTCATTTTAGATTAAAAATATCAAATGAATTAATGGAATAAGAAAATCTCTGGAATTACTTATGACAGCAGATCAGATACGAATCTTCGAAATAACAAAGAGAGCGATGTCTATCCATCAGTAGATAACATCAAATATTTTATTAATAATTACTAATAATTAATACCAAATACTTAAATTCAGGATTAAAATTCCATGTGAAAACCAAAGAAAAAAAAATAAGTAAATGAACACAATAAAAAGCAACAGAACTAGCAGAGTAAAGGAAAACGAGAATTAAATTTTAAAACATACAATTTAATTTGCACCTCGTTACTAAGGCTTGTACTCTTAAACGTTAGTTAAACGATCTTATCGTTGCTGCAGTAAAAAGTTTATAAATTGGATACTAGCAAATATTTTCCATTGACATATAACAAAGTAGCATTCCACATATTCATTGATTGAAAAGCGCGATATAAACCATGGCAGTTTTTTTATATGCAAAATTAAAATAAAGCAGATTTAAAATTAGAAATAGAAACTACAAAGTGGTAGTAGTATGGAATCTTCAAATGCATTGAATAAGAATAAATTTTAGACAGAATAATTAGTCAAGCAGCAGATGTAACGTCTTCTGTTTGTAGCATAAATAACCATCATCATTTAATCAGTTCACCATGTGCCAAAAACTATTTATAGAAAATAACCATGTGAACCAACATAAAATATGGAAAAAATAATTTTAAAAATATATAACAAATTATATATGTTATAAATATTTTTTAAAATTATGTTTTGTTTGTGAATATATAAAAATAGATTCTTACATATCTGATGAGGAAATAATAAAAATTTCGAAACGTCAAAAAATAGTTTTTTGAAAAATAAAAAAGTTCCTTTAAAGGGAAAATTATTCATTTATAACACATAGACTATAAGGAACAGAAATAAAATTTAAACGTTATCATTTAAGTTCCATTACAAGCAATATTCAAATTTGAAATGTCGTCGATTAAGATTCTATAATAAAATTAGCTTTTCTGAAACAAAAAGTCGAGAGTATGGATGTGAAACCAACTCATCAAAAAACTATCTTCCCTGAGCTAAGATGCAAAGACAAAATAAAATTATTTCAGTCTCTCACTATTAACAAATAAGTAAAATTTTGAAAATGAATTTAAAAGACATTATGAAAATCAAAGGCACAACTCAGAAACTTTCTAACTGAATTGTTTAATATTTACTATTATTGTTTACTGTTAAATGGATCTATAGCAAAAGAAAAAGGTTTCATACCACCTCATTCTTTTATTTTTTTCGGGTCAAAACAACCGCAATCGGGTGAAACATGATTATGTTAAATAGAGCGTAAGAAATCTGAAGTATCTATAAATCATAGCTTCATTTATTTCCACCACTGACATTATCTCTAGCGCGTTATTCAAAATTCAATTTTGAATATTAGTATGATAAAACTATCTCGTTAGAAATTAAAAATAAGTTTCGTATTAGTATTTACAGTTATGAATTTACTAAATAAGAAGTGCTTCAAGTCCCTTGTTTGAGCAAAATGATTTCTTAAAAACATGACTCGTGAGATTGTCATTTTTAACATTTCTTTTTTCTAACATCTTCACCCAAACATGTTGATTTTTGGAAACACAGAAATATACATGAAAATTACAACACAGCGACGTTTAAATTCAATTCTTTACAATTCACAATACGTTCATCTTGTACGGTAATATCCTTTAAAAATTTTGTCATTAAGGATGGAATACTATTTGCAGCTATCACTGGAATCGCATAGATGTATTTTGTATTGATAAATTTAATAAATTGAATCATTTTAAAATAATTTGGGTTCATTTATTTTATATTGACCTTTTGATAGATTCAATTATTTATGCAACTCTTCTACCAAGTTTTTGTTACTTAAAGGAAGAGTTATTATGATTATCTCACTAATTTTAAGAGTATAAAAAGACTGTAATTGATTGTTATACTTTCTTACAGTAATTTTTTTCCTGCGCGTTACCAATTTGATTTTGCTTTGATGGTGGTTCATGAAGTCTTAAATGCTTCATTTGGGACTTTGATTTGCTATTAGTTTATGAGTGGAATCCGATTTGCTTTATTGTGTAATGAAATCTTATTAGTTTAATTAAAAAGTAATTATTTAATTTATTGATTTATGCGTTAATAAGTTTAAATATTTGGATGATTAACTATTATTCATTTATAATTTTTATATCCAAAACTGTATTGCAATTGTTTTGATTATTTAGAAGTGCAAATTGCATTCGCATATTCTAATCCGCACCGTATGATTTAATGTATTGTGCATTGTTTTATCTGTGATTGGGTATCTCCGCGCAAAGTCATTGATCAAAGTCACTGAAAATTTGTGTCAGTTGCTACTTTGGGCAATCCGAAGTTCTGCATCGGAAAGCAGTGTTTGCATTCCGAGTTTGGTTGAATCTTAGTCCGTGGTTAACGTCAAACAACATAAAATATCATCAACACTCATTTATTCAAATTCATTTATTTAAATTCCACGTTAATATGTGAAACTCAATTTGATTCGATGATACCGTTATATTTCCACTCAAAAAACAAAGACAAAAGCAAAAATTAAAAATAATCAAGCTTGAAATTAAGAAATCAGGGACACGTGATTTGTTGATAACACTGATAATAGAGACTGAAATAGTAATAAAAATTATATGTAAATATAAAATATATATGTATAAACATAGCATGAATTCGAAATTTGACCAGTCGAGAAACATTTTTATTCGATCGGTGCAGCAAACAAGGGTAGCATAAAATCTTAAATAAGTTCGATAAATTATTTAAATAAGGACTCATTCACCTACAAATTACACAAAACCTATTCTCAAGATTGAGCTTGTGTTGAAAGGCTTTTAAATCGACATTTTCGATAACATATAACATCAAGTTATGCGAAATAAACATAAGGCATATGTGAAACTTATTAAGGTCATATAGTTAACATAAATGGGTACTTATATAGAGCAAATATGAAACATCATAATTCATCCTGCACTAATATTAAATATGTATCACACTAAAATAAAACAGCTATGTAAAATATATAGAATGAAAGAACTTACCTTTGAAGTTCAATCGAAATTGTACCTAGCTCCTCTTCCGAAATGATCAAACATGTAGTTTCCCTTTCCTGTATCTAAATACCAAAAATTTAAAGATAAATTTCAAAAAAGCCGTCTGGCATGAGCGCTCTCTGGCCGCTTCCAACTCCACCAACTCCCGAGCTCTGAGACGCATTTTTTAAAGTATTACCGCAACATATAAT
>JABFQD010004535.1:0-11692 GCA_022817045.1 Psix sp. ZL-2020
GACCTGAGTCATCTCAGTCGCGACAGTCACGTGGACACCTCACTTATCACTTGAATTTTTATTTCAATAAATTCAGGTCGAACATGGAAAATACGGTGAATTAACGCCAAACTGAGCGGTTTCCGTGAAGCGCCAATAAACAAAATCACAGGAAAACAGATAAGCCGGTCAGCGTGGCGGGTCAACTTTTTTTTTCTCTGAAACTGCCGCGCGAGGGAGGGCATGCCGACAGATGGCGGAGTCAAGGAAAACGAGTCCGCGCAGAATGGTTCGCAGCACGGCACACGGCGGGAGCGTTTGAACGCATCCGCCGACAAAGTTCAAATCACGATACATAGAGGGCGCTGAAGTACCAAATAGGACCAACATACATTTAACATATTCCAATCCAAAAAACAAGCTTGAGCTTACAATTAGTAAACCGCGCTTAAGAAAGAAATTGAAAATTAGTAATCTCGGTGGCGCAAAACCATTCGTAACAGAGAAACCGTGTTCTCACCTCATCCAATCAAAAGAGACATTCACATTGAATACTGGGGCAAAGGTCAATCTTGTCAGGAAAGGATCACTGCACCAGTAGTTGGAAGCTGACCCTTCCACAAAATACGAACTCTTGGGCATCGTCCAAGTACCCATTCAATCTCGAGCGAAAATAAACTGGTCCAAAAAAAGCAACACCCTAATTCGGTCCAAATTTTACCATTTTTAACCCACAATTTTCAACAAAAAATAGTTCCTTTTTTGACCAAATTGAAGCTTCCCTTTTGAAACGATAGCTTCAAAACGCTAACTCCACGATCGAGAACTATATTCCGTGTCTATATTATAAATTAAGAATATACAACAGTAGGCTATTTATCGCGCATCAAAGCGCCATAAAATATCCTTGAAGGAGTTATAGATTACCGGGTATTGAACAAAAAAAACTACCAGAAACAACTCCCCACTCTAGAATATATCCAAGATTATTAATTCAGAAGATCGTGCCTATTACTTAATCACCATAGGTCTCGCTTCTGGGTTCCACCAGATTCCCATGCCCGAAAAGGATAACACAAGACTAATTTTAGTACGCCGCACGGTCACTACAAGTAGAATCGCCTCTCTTTCGGACTAAAGAATGCACCAGCTATGTTCTACTCATGTACAAAACTTGCCGGACTCCGAAATGCTGGTTCATCTCAATAATATAATAACATTCTCTTAGACATTGGAAAATCACAAGGATAAGTTTAACTTATTGGCGCATAGATTGCAAACAGAAAATCTGAAAATTCAGCCAAGCAAATACGAATTTCTAAAATGATCTGTCCTGTATATAGGGTACTTTATTTCAAAAATCGAAAATTAATCAACATTAAAGAAGAATTCGAACGACGAAAATGCAGAAATAAATAATGTGATGACCACATTTACTAGACTCATAACTCGTGTAAAGAAAATACAAGACTGTAATGTCAGTCTAGATAAAGACTTAGAAATGTCTAACAAAAAATATTTGAGACAAATCAAGCAAATATTACCGACAAATTAATCAAGCTCCATCACGTCACCCATTTCCCCCCGTAAATCTTTACCGCGAGAAATCGTCTCGCAACCTGGCGAAAACATCAAAGAATCGAACTATAATTTTTTCCACGAAACCTGAGACGTCACTTTCCTGATGACCTGTGAATGTACCACAAACACAGACTTAATGCAATGATCTTCCAGCGACCCTAACCCGGCGAGGTCATTATCATTAAGCGCGGTAATATATATTTCGTCGATCTAATTATAAAGGAAACATTAAGTCACATAATACCCAACTTAATTCTTGTAAAAGCTCTAATGACACTGCAAGAACTGATGAAAATGCACCGAATTCAAGATATTTTCATTTTGATACAGAAGTTGCTAATCAACTAGTCTGGCGAAGAATTCAGACCGAATTTCGCGCCACGAATTAAAACACTCATTTATTGTTTATACTGTGTAGCAAAAAAATCACTGTTCCTCCACTCAAAAAGCACCTCAGTATAATAAATAAATTCCATTGTGGTGCTGTTGGTGGACATAAAGGTGTACGAAAAATCACTTTTCGTATTTCTACAAAATTTTGCTGAAAGAACATGAAACAAGACATCTAAACCGTTATCAAGCGATGCTTAAGTTTTCAAAAATTTAAAGCACAAAGATTAAAACCTGTTGAGCCTATGATGATCACGGATACATGTAATGATACACTTGAAAGGGTATTTATGGCCCAGTAGAAAATTACAGCGGTAACACTTCGCCTTCGATACGTTTTAACGATCATGGATGCATTATCAAAATTTTTTGTAGTTATCTTCCTTATTGATGTTTTAGCCCTATCTGCTACTCGCGGATTTGTCGATAATTTTATATGTATTTTAATTTTAACCGATCAAGCTAAATGCTAAAAACGAACTCACACAAGAATTGACCAAAATATTAAAAGTATATCGAGCATTTCATGTGCTCAACATACCTGTCCCAGTCATATGAAGCCCTCGAGAGGTCACACTACGACCTTAAACAATTTTTCAAATGCAAATACAACAGAACCCAAATCGCCGAAGCTAATCAGTCTCTCAATATTCTCGTATAATATACCTCACCAGAAAAGCAAATCGAAAATTTTCTGAGTGAACTAATGACTCGAAGAACTGATTTGTGCACCTTGGCTAACCAACTAAACCAACTCCGAAAAACGGAATAACTATTATCACGATCCTAAGGTTTGGCATGACAACTTTAAAATCAACGACTTCATCTTTAAGCGAAAAAGAGGTCGCAAACATAAGCCGGAAACTGCCTACGATGAACCATACGAAATAATAAAAATAACAAGTGAAAATAATTTAATAGTGCATATTTACGAAAAATTAGTTAATATTCACCGCAATAAAGCAAAACTCTCTCATTTGGGAGAATAGGAGTTCGCGAAGTCATACTCCCCTATAAAGACAAGCAATATATTTACAGAATTCCACAGCATACACAATGCTTCTTTTTTCCTCTAACGCTACAATACATATCCTTCTGCGTCTTCGTACTCACATTTACTAGCTCTCCCATATTA
The DNA here is from genome assembly GCA_022817045.1 of Psix sp. ZL-2020. Classification (NCBI taxonomy): domain Eukaryota; kingdom Metazoa; phylum Arthropoda; class Insecta; order Hymenoptera; family Scelionidae; genus Psix; species Psix sp. ZL-2020. The sequence continues at coordinate 3,086 of JABFQD010004535.1, forward strand.
GTATATGAATCTAATGTTTGTCTCAGCCGCGTTTATTTTCGCATCTGTACAGTCAAACTCTCTGGATTGCAACTTAACAACGAATATGGCGTCTCTTCACTCCTCGCAATTACCTTACGTTGTCTCCGTCACTCTAGCGACAACCGCATATTAAACGAGGCACCATTTTTTACGAGTGCTGAGTTGCTCACCCACAATAAATATAGTCATCGACACGATTCCTTTACTATTATATTCACGAACAAAAATTAATTTACAATAAATTTTATTTACAGAAATGTAGATGTTGACTGTACATTTGGATAAATTGCTTTATTAATTAAAACAATTTAATTTATCAACTAAAATTAATATTCCTTTTGAACAAGAAGTTATCACTTGATTAAATCGTTTGAAATATGATTAATACACAACAAATTAATTAGATAATAAATGATAATTGATAATTTGATAATTAATAATTAATCAGAATTAATAAGAGATATATATATAATCTAATAATAATGCATTATAATATGAAAATGAAGAGAGGAAAGAAAATATATACACTAAGGAATAATAATAAAATAGAGTTAAATCAGCTGATAAACGTTCTATTTGTTTTTATAACGAGGGATGTTTTGCGTTATACTCGTTGCATCGGACCCTAGAGCAAACAAAATAAGGAAATTTATTCAATGAATGATTGAATATTTTTTTCACTATTCAATTAATATAATAACAAATGAAATATAATGAATCTATACCGATTTAGATACAAAAAAATGAAATAACAAGTATAAATGTTTACTCTTATAGTCCTTTCGTAAAGGTACGACAGTAACTGTCCTTGCTGTAGCGCCCTGCACGCACACCACAACCAACGCAAATGCGAACGTCCTTGGAACGAGGTCCTTTGGGATTGGGGCTCTCCTGCACCCTATGGCTGGCCGCATTGCATTAGTAGCATTGCGATGAGACCCTTGCAGGCCTCACCTCTTTGGCAAGCTCAGCCTGCCCCTGCTCCCAGGCTGACGGTCGGACATTCTGGGTGGATTCACCGCTGAGGTACTTGCGATTGCCGACAACGACTTACAGTCGTCCCCAGCTTGGATGTCGACGATCATTTCCTCAACCGCATGTTTAAGCCCAACCGACTCAGCTGTTTCTGCGACAGCCTGGTCGTATGACTTTACCAAGCGTTTCATTCAATCTGCAATACAAAGCAATGCATTGATAAATTACTAAACAAAAATAGACGATGAACAATTGAAAGTAAAAAATATAATGCATGAAAAGTAGTATTAATTACTTAATGTAATTGATTTTATTAATCAGTATTAATAAAAATAAACCAATGAACAAATAAAATAATCATGAATCACCTAAGTGAATAAAAAAAATTTTTTAAAATACAGGAAACGATTAAATAAATGAACAAGTGCATAAATAAACACATAAGCAGTAAAAAAATACACGTAAACAAAGCATAAAATAAGCAAAGAATTAACAAATCAATAACCAAGTTGATTAGCAGAAAAGATATTAAATAGTAGTTAGATGCAACGTCCGATCATTCCGCGCATGTACGTAACGCCACAACTCCGACTTGAGCGTCTGCTCCGTCGATCCCACGTCAATAATCGAACGACATTAAGACGACATTTTATGGCCGCTATAGCGACTATAACGAATTAATTCCGGCGGCTTACATTAATACTCAACAAGCTTGGTGCAGTGATGACATGTTGTTTTCAAAATTAATTAACAAATTAAATATTGATAATACATTATTAAGTGAATACTTATTGACGTACGATGATTATTTATCATTACACACCTTACTGAGTGCTATGCATACATCACTGCATACGTTGAACAGACAAGTAGGCGATTCGCATAAAACCAATTGTCTTTTTTAAAGAATATAATTAAGGTAATAATTTTACTGGGGAAAGTCAGGGTTCATCCTACCATAGACGGGGTCCTTAAAAATATGACCAGCAAATATGCTTTAATATTAGCGGGGAATGTGACATTTGATGCGGATTGCGACAGAGTTAAGTATTCTGAACCCTATCAATTATGGGACAATGTAGTAGTTCAAGCTGACGTCGCCATATCCATTACCAACTTTATAGCTAGGATTAAACTGAACGCCAATAACCTAATTGTCCCGTCTGGTGATGCTTGTCCTGTACGTAAGGATAGGACAATTGTCTAATGCATAGATTACACCAGAGCCAGTATATTTTAGGAACCCCGCCCAATAGACAAATACCACTACAATAGTTACATAGTAATATACGAGGGGCCTGAAACAGAAATGGTGGCAAATAACTCACCTTTATCTGTAGTATCAACAATTATACAAGACATAACGTTCACTCTGACAACCACCAATGTAAAATCGGTATGCGGAATTCACCTGTACCATACCGAACATCGTAAGCTATTTGTACTAGAAGGCACTCCAGACAGCTTTTTAAGAAACCAACGAGAGTTTAAGCCTCGACATATCCGGGAAACAAATATTCGAGAACCATATCCGAACTCAATTCGAATCTCTTTACCGCGACATTCTCTTGAAACGATGCGAGCATTAGCGCCAGGTTTTGCGAACACCATGGACTTAGCTACCCTAAATCACCAGCTCTTTGCAATGAAGTACATAAAAAAACAAGGTTACTCAACAATTATCAGTGAAGGTGCCGTTAATATAATAAAGTGCGCAATCCGATGTAAGAATGCAGCTACCGTCCTAATCATTCTGACGAAAGTGACAACTGGACAGAGAACCATGACGAAAAGTATAAGATTTGCAGAATTGCAAAAAAAAAAAGTGAACGAAATAGCTGAATCAGTCTGCGGCCGAATTTTAGCACTGCTAGATGCTAATGAGTACTCTGAAATACGCTTTTAACACCATTATTCATATACCGAAAGCAAATACGCCTGAACCACCAGAATTGAACACTACCGTAGCAATTGAATCACCTCAATCTCCAGCAACTCCCAAAAAATACCCTGTGCTACCACCCAAGGAATTAAGAAATCAACTACAATAATGTACTACCATGTATGTTGCTCCATCTTGAATCATTATTGATAGCCTGGTGCTACCCTGGTCACCAAATAATATCGAAAACCGGGTAGTGGGACCGCCGAGGAACGCATCCTGGAGACGACGGAAGAAATCCCCAGTGATAGAATTATACACTGGTTAAAAAAAACGCAACACCCTAATTTGGTCGAAATTTTATGTGGCTGAAGTTCAGCACGTGCTCAGCACACAACATTTTTTTTCATAATTGAATAAAATTATTATTCCGGACTAGTTTTAAGTCTCACAAACATCCCCTAAAAATTTCAATTCGAAATTCCAACCCCAAGGGTGGTTTTTGGTGCAAGTGCGTAAAGGCTTTATATGGCAAGATTTTGAACGCTTACAATTTTGTGTACTGAGAATCAATTAATCATTTAAAACATTTATAAAACATTTGCAGGATTAAAATGAAGTCTTAGAAAGAATCTTTTGATGTTTAAAACCGAAAGTCCAACCCTAAGCTGGTTAACGTGTGATAGCCTCTTAGCAAAAGCCACTTTAAGTTAGAAACCAAAAGTCGAAGCTTGAGGGGATTAACTAATGATAGTTCGTAACACTTCGGAATCGGCTGCTTTCTAATGAACGAGGTTGTTGAAACCTTGAATTTTGTTTATATAATATTTCTCAGCTTTAATGGGTTCGTGTTTCATTGGTTGTGAAATAACTAATCATCAAAAAAATCTAAAAATTATTTTCCGGACTAGTTTTAAGACTCACAAACATCCCCTACAAGTTTCAATTTGAATTTTTGACCCTAAGGGTGTTTTCTAGTGAAAGCGCTTACAGGCCTAATATGGTGAGATTTTGGGCGCTTATAATTTTTATCGGAACATGTGAAAACTGAAGATGGTATGTTAGTAGGCCACATAATAATTGATGTAATACGAAAATGTGTCGAAGAAGAGACGGACATTAAATGTCCATTATACATCAAAAACCCAAGACGGAATCTTCCCGATAGATCTATAGTTACATATGGTTATTGTATGTACCTTAAACGTGATGTATCATTCAGTTTCTAATTTATCTATTTACACACATCAAAAGCAACTATTTTTTGGTAAAACAAAGTTAGAAGATTATATTCATACAAGAGCAAAAAAATTCTTACATTTAAAAGGTAAAGATCAAGGCATTGCTAAAGAAACTATGAAAGGACTGGCTCCAAAAAAATATTTATTAAATCTTTGCCGTTCTGTAGAAGAAGATGGTTTGATAGTAATTTGCAAAATTTACATACATTAAGTGTTCTTCAAAAAACTAGATCCGAATATTACTGCAAAAACGACGAAAAGATCAAAAGTCGAAACTCAAATGATATAGTGCAAAAAGGACTGCTTGAAAGACAAAAAAACGAATTGGATCGCTATATTAGATGCGTTTAAACGGAACCTATGAAAGTGATCATGTTTTCTAAGAAACAGTTAGATCTTATAGATGAAGGAATTGATTTCCTTTACATGGATGTAACAAAAAGTGTCGTCAGAAAGATCAAAGACATGATAAGTAATAAAATATTATATTATGTAATTGTGATATCAAAGCATAGAGAAACGATACCCATTGCAGAAATGATAACTGCTTATCACACAAACAGAAATATTCTAGAACTTCTCAATTAATTTAAAAAAGATTTCACAAATTATTACAGGCGTTGACCACCTGCAAAAGTTATTGTCGTTGATTGGAGTGGGGCTTCAATCAATGCAATAATACAGGAATTCGTCAACACGAAACTTCTTGAATACTTACATGTTACCTACGAGATGGCGCTCAACATGTGCTGTAAGTCATGTAATTTTATATTGATTTACACTTTTTGTGCTCATTTCGTCAAACGAGTACAAAAAAATATCAAATCAATAACGATGAATGAAAGTATATTTACTTTTGTTATGACTAGCATGAAAGTAATGATGTTGTGCTCGACAATATCAGAAGTCGATATGGTGTTTGAAAACCTGATGACAGGATTGCTGACACGTGACGGAGATATTGGAAACGCATGTTCAGAATATATATATCAGAATTGCACCTTGAAAGAAAGTACCTTTGAAATCTCAGATTCGAATGATATAGATGAATGTGATTAATCTTATATCACAACTTCTACATCTAATTATCGTGAATCCCGGTTTCATAAATATTTCAGTAACTTGTTGACAAAAGTAAAAGTTCAACTAAACATTAATAGCCATGACGGGACATCAAGAAATAGTTTATACTGTGAAACAATAGCGGACCATCTTATGAGATTATACATGCCGTATTTACCGTTGTCGTCAAGAATTACTGTCATTGCAGTGATTCCTAATTTTGAAAGACACAGCAATGCATACGTTGAAAGCTTTTTTTATGATGTTAAAATGTATGCCCTTGGAAATGTCAAAAATTGGTCGTTTCATTGAACAGATGAGACTGCAAGTATCCGACACAATTGCTATTCTCGAAAAAGATATCGATTTAACGTCAAACATAAAAAGGGAACTGCGGCGACAAGATCGAGCGGAAAAAATTCATAAATCCCAAAAAAAACAACGTGGTAAAGGTTTTTTTAAGACAAAGATCGAAAACCATCTGTAACAAGAGTAATAAAAGCAATGTGAATGATACTTTTGAGTCGCAACTCACTGAGCAATGGTGTAGAAAACCTCCTAGAAAATCGAAACATTATGCTCTGACACTTGCTAAAATTTCAAGATGCAGAAAAAACGCAAATGCTAAGATTCAACACTCTCCGAGCAGTGCATCTGACTTTATGGCTGATGTTTTGCTGAATAAAGAGAACCTAATAGAACAACTGAAACAACAACAATCCTTAAGTATTAAAAAAAAATAATATCAATCAGCGATAAAAAAGAAGCGGATAAAATAGAAGTATTAGAATTAACATCCATAAAATCTATTTCTGACAATATTATTCCACAAAGTGATAAATCGAGGCACGATCGAGCTTTATCTAACGGTTTTTTTCTCGACATTAATTATTATATTCGAGCGCCAATCGAAACGACACCAGTTTATAAAAGCAAAACTAAAAATTCGGAAATCCCGATTATTGGTAATTATGAAATAACCGTACTGCAAGTCCATTATGAAACGCTCAGTTCACCAGAATAGCTAGATGCAATGATAATAGATGCTCACATGATAAGTTGTGTAGAAAAATGGAAAGATAATATTGTGTATATTCCTGTTGTCTTATCCATGAACTTATATGCTGACAAATACAAAAACATTGATGATTTGGTTTCAGCAGCTGAAGTAGATTGTAATGTATGTAATAGGAGCATAATTCTTATACCTTACTTATACATGGATCACTATCGATTAATTGTGCTTGATGTTAACCACAAGCAGCTGATGCACATTGATCCAAGAAATAACGCAACAGATGTTGACAGAAATTATAGAACGCGTTAATAAATTAATACGTAATATTAAACAAAATTCATTGTTTGGGAAGTTAAAAATCATAAGGTGGAAAAATCAGAAATACGCTGAACTACGTCCGTATCAAACCAATATCGGACCTTGCAAGCTTTTTGTTATTCATTTTATGGAAAGTATCGCACAACAGACAAGTGTAGATTTTAAATTTGATCCTGAGTTAGAATGAATAAGAATAGCGAAAAGACCCTTTAAAAATCGGAGGATATGACTGAAACTTATTTATACTGCTTTATTTATAAAAACAATATATTAGTAGCATGTAAATACTGCCAATATGTTCACAATGAATGCTTCGAAAGTCGAGAAATAAAGAAAATACAGAAACAGTAGGAGGATGCAAATATTAAATTCACGTGCGCATTATGCACAATGAGAAAACGAGAATGGATGATTCAAGATGTTAAATGAAAATAAAAAATGGACAAAAAATATAATCTTAGAATACCATAAAACAAAAAAAAGCAGTTATAATAAATTCATATGTGTAAACAAAGTCGCGAAAAATTAATCCAGAACAATTTAAAGGTTGAATTCCAATTTTCATATTGTAATATCATAGTTAGATCAAAAATTACAAGTGAAATTATTAATTTTGCCATGAACAATGTGAAAAATAGGAAAGTAACCAAGGACATATCTCAAAACAGGCAATTTCAATTCGCCTTAACTATTGCTGCTCCAAAGCGGCCTCATTCGCCTTATAAAACCGGCGAAATTGCTTTTAATGCGGCCAATGTCGGTCTCAAGTCCGAAGAAACGCAGAGAAGAAGCAAGAGTATATTCTAATTGATATACCAGAATAAAAACGACAATAAACAGTTTGTGAAAGATATAATTGAAAGTCCTACAGAAATTCAAACACGAACCCACTAAGGCTAAGAAATATTATATAAACAAAATTCAAGGTTTCGGCAACCTCGTCCATTAGAAAGCAGCCGATTCCGAAGTGTTACGAACTATCATTAGTTAATCCCCTCTAGCTTCAACTTTTGGTTTCTAACTTAAAGTGGCTTTTGCTAAGAGGCTGTCACTCGTTAACCAGCTTAGGATTGGACTTTCGGTTTTAAACATCAAGAGATTCTTTCTAAGACTTCATTTTAATCTAGCAAATGTTTAATAAATGTTTTAAATGATTAATTGCTTCACAGTCCACAAAACTGTAAGCGCTCAAAATCTCGCCATATTAGGCTTTTACGCAATTTCACCAAAAAACACCCTTAGGGTTGGAATTTCGAATTAAAATTTTTAGGGGATGTTTGTGAGACTTGAAACTAGTCCGAAAAATAATTTTATTCAATTATGAGAAAAAAAAATGTTGTGTGCTGAGCACGTGCTGAACTTCAGCCACATGAAACTTTGCCATTTTTCAACCCACCGTATCTTCCATAATTTTCATTGAAAACGGTTATTTTTTTACCAAATTTAAGCTTATGATATCCACTTTGAGAATATTATACGAAAATTATTTAAAAAATGAGTACACTTAGTGTACACAACCAGTAAAAAAACATTTTTTTGTTCAAAATTCTTGCCAACTTTAAACGTGTACACAGAAATATATTCTGTGTGCATGTTCAGAACCCAATTTTTTGTAATTGATTATCAAAATTTATCATTTTCTGAACAAAATGAAACAAAACTTTTCGTTTTTCGATGAAAAATGACAAAGTTATGGCAAAACAAAAATCCTATTGCATTGTCGGACTTTTTTCAGTGCTATTGAGAAAAATCATACAGTCTTAGATGAATGCGAATTCAAATAAAGCGGAATAAATATGTAGTGTTAATTGCGTGGCTTTAGCATGGCTATGACATAATCAACAAACGGTTATGGCATAGCAATGCTATCATTTATTCAAGACAGATTAGTGGCATGATAATCGCCAACAATGCATAGCATTAGTATGGAAATGGCATGGCAATAGTAAGGTAATAATAAAAATTTTTTTTTTTTTTTTATGGTTGGGGAAAATGCATTATGCACACTGACTACTAGGCACGTCCTTTCGTACAATGACATGGGACTCGCACCCACTAAAAACCACCAACCTCCCGTCTTGGCTTTATTC
>JABFQD010004536.1:0-11692 GCA_022817045.1 Psix sp. ZL-2020
AATTGATATTCATAAAAATAGTAGCTTAAAAAACGTAATTGACTTTTTTTATTGCTTGAAAAACAAATAAACATTTCTTTCTGGGTAACAGCGTAAACATATAACTCTTAAGTTGATGTGAATCCTTGCATATTAGCCTACTTTCTATTGTCACATGTATCTCATCACTAATGATATATGATAGAACGTAAGTCTTGTTTATTCTAAATCATAACGCACAAAAACATCGTTGAACAATAAGATCAATTTTTCGTGTTTGCCATTTCAGAAATGCCGATAAAAGTGACATCCAATAAAAGCCGACTTTTTACGACGAAAACAAAAAACGCTCAAATCCAAGCAGAGCTCTTATCATCGCGATATTATTTCGCAAAACATCGCCTTGGCTTTATTTCTCTCCAATGTTTAAGTTAGGTCAATAAAACCTCTTTGCAAGATGTCACGCGCGAACATAAATATTCTCGACGGTGGCATAAATATGGATTACCTGCAGCGAATCCGACGATGAAATATCGGCAGAAGACACATGCCGAATATCTGCAGCAGACAATCCAGATATTCGCGATAGCACATGATCACTTTAATGTGGAAGAACGCGCGACAACGATGCTCGCGTCTTCGTTAACATTACGCGAATCCGGCCCGGCCGACGTACAATCGCGCCAACCTCTTTTCTGTTTACAGATCGAACTCTTTATCTTATCGCTCTCACAGCAATCATTTCTCAGCTTTTTATTTTTCTTGTGTCACTTTTTATGTTTCCCGACTTTTCGGATACCTGTTGAATTCATTATTTTGCTGTGTATTCAGTTTTTCATGAAAATATATGAAGAGAAAAATATTACTATGCATCATGAATTTCTAATGTGAAAGTGATAATGATGAATATGAACTTACAAAGCCAGTTGGAGTATTACAGTTATCAGAATGCATAGAAAATTATATACGTTGATGTGCGTTATACTGATTAAATCCTCTAATTAACATTCATTTCTGGCAGATATATTGAAAATTGGGTATGCTTATAGATGCGAGTCGTAAAAATTAATATGCTTGAATCATGTTTCATTTCCTTTCAATGTAACTGCGTTTCTGCAATTGATGAAATATCCATTTATTATTATTTAACTCCGTGAATAGTGATGAGATCAAAAGACATTAATTGAGGGACGAATTTTATTATTTAAATGAATAATTTTTTGATATTAATAAGATAAATATCGTTTATGAAGTACATCATTTTCAAGAAGAAATGTGTGTATTTGCGCGTGAATTTTACGTTTAAAGTGAAACTAAAGAATAGGCCATTAAATTTACAAAACGTTCATTATTGAAATAATTTCGCATGGAAAATTCATTGATTAACTGATTACTTGATAGACAGTCAGTCACAATGAGTTTCTTATTTCAAACATTTAATTATCATATCTATTACATTAACGCTCCAAATTTACATTCTGGATCATTCATTTTACGGTCTAATTTTCTCAGTGTACTAAAAAACAGCAGGCAAATTGTATTTTACTTTTTTTGTGTACAAATTACAATTTTTATCTTAATATCTAAGCATATCAATTTAGGTTTTGTTGTAGAAAATATATATTGAATAATCGATATAAATTTTTTACGTTCTAAACAAATTATCATCTACGAATCCATATTTTATCAACATCATTAAAATAGTAGATATAATTATTACCTTAAAGAACAATGTAAGGAAATAAATACTCTATATTTATAAATAAATTCCTGAAATATGATAACCAAGTTCAATTACGAATTGCAATAAATATATTCATTTGAATGCTATCCAAGTGAGATCTAAAGATATTTGACGTAATATTGCACATACTTGAAATTGCAATAAATAAACAACTCATATGAAAAAAGAATTAAGTATATATACATTCGTATGAATCATATTTACGTGTTCTGTATTTGAATACATATACTAAAATATGATCAAGTTTTTATGAAGTATATTTAAGAAGCTGTGTTTCTTTTGCGTATGAAATGCATATATGAAGTATGAGTTGATCATCTGATTTGGTCAAAACAGTTAAATTATGTAGTTGTAATATGTACATACAAGGTATAACTACTACGTTAGCACAAGATAACAGACTTCATTCGCTATATGTATAGAGTACTGAAATTGCTAAATTGACTCAAGAGACATAAATTTTTGGAGCATTGATTATATCTGATGATTTCTGTTTAGTAATTTCGAGAAATGATTATTAATGATCAGAAACGCTCATTATGACCACAACTGATCATTAACGATTATGTATGAACATCGATTACTTTAGGAAGTCAGTGATGATCCCCGTAGGGCATAACGATCATATAACTATACTAACCATAAGTATAAGTTAACTATCTATACTAACTAGAACTATAAGTTACAGCTATAAAACTGTGTTAAAATTAGATGAATTATAAAAAAGGATTGACGTTTTTAAAACAAATTTTAATGTTTCGTATTTTTCATCCAATATTCACTAATACTAAGATAAATAGTATTAATAATAAATAGTATTAGATAATCGAGAAATATTGAATAAAAAAGGATACTTTTATGAGAATTGTTAGTAAATGTTCAAAAAAGAAATTGAAAACGATACCATAATTAATAATTGATTATACCAAAAAAGATTGATAAATCAAGTACTTTCACATAGTCCGCAAAGGTCCTGGTTTATTTATTAATAATAACATATGTCATAAGGAAAATAACATTAAAATGTGTTCGAGTCAAAAATCAGACTGACAATTTAATGTATAAATTTGTTCAACGTGAAATAATATTCAAAGTGATATAACATGAATAGAAATATTTGATGTATCCTATTTCGCTGAAAATTATTTTATCTTATTTGGTTTCAACGTTTTTCATATCAACGAAAATATAGTTATATTATAATCAAAAATATTTTTCATCTAATAGAATATATACATTTAATCTCGAAAAATATTTGAATATTAGTATCAGCTTCGATTCATCTGTGTTATCAAAATAAAATGTATTCGTTATCTAACAGAATTTACTCATTCGTTACACACTCATATAATCGAATATCATAAAAATCGATAAATTTATTGACGTTAAACATTTATTTCATTAATTCATAGTATTTTTAATATAAATTTCTTACTAAATATTATGCTGAAGGAACAACTATATGTTCATTTTATTTAATTGAAAAAACTTTTTTCATGAAGATCATGATAGGTTTAAACGTTCCGAAGAAAAGCTTTAAGAAGAGATCATTTAATTTGATATATTTTAAATGATTCCAATTAAACACAATTTGTCAATAAAGCTTTGATAACCCTTTAACCACGGTGTATTATTTAATAATTTGCTATCTAACAGAAGCATGATTAATTAATGCCATAAATCACGACTTTTCATTGAAGTATACTTTCGCGCGATACGACTGAACGTTTTCACATTGACTGTTGCGACGCCCCCGAAAGGTCGTCCCTTGCATTCACTCCTCCATAACCCCCTGTCCCCGTTGAAACATTGTCACGCATTCATCCTTATCAAAGCGTTTTCAATTCGATTTCAATACATAGAATCGTCAATGATAGAAAATAAAAAGCCCGAACTCCGATAAGTACACGTTATGGAATCGCATTCTGAGTTGATGGTCACGTTTTTCACAAACACATCAACAACACCAAGAATAACGGAATTATGATTTGCGAGAGTTATGATTAATTAGGGCTTACGCTACTTTTATTAGGCAAAAGAAATCGATACTTTTTATATGCTAATTAAGTTGTATTAATTATGTGCATCGCTCATCCGCAAGGATGATTTTTTTAAATTTCTAAAATGACTAGATAGAAATCCTACATAACTGATTCGAAACACAAACAATGAATCATCGAACATATTGTTCGAGTTTTGTTTACCAAAAGAAATTTCAGAAGAACAACTTTATATTTTAATAATTAAATAACAAACGAATTTTCTTTATAAAAATGATCATTTTTGAATAAATAGTTTTAAGCATTTTTAACAAAATAATATAGTTCAAATTCTATTTACAATTTACTTTGTTGTAAAACGCTTTTCTTTTCAAAGTTAATAAAAAATGCTTTATTTATAGTTCATAAATACTATTTTTTATTAATAAATATTTCTGTGCCCCATCCGTGACGTTTCAAAAATGCTTTTTGAAATGAATTTGTGGTATACCGTAGACGTCAATGTGCTGCGCGTCGGCCGATCAATATAACCACCATGAGTTTCCCCACGAACGATGGCTTTACAGCACGTGATATACGCCCTCGAAAATGAAAGTGCACGCGACGTTAACCCCCATGGAACAAAAACCCTAACTTCTAGACAAATTGCTCCAACTGTCAAGCTATGACGCATTCTGAGCAAATAATTAATGCAATCGAACTTACCGTTCAATACAAATAAATGAATATTTTAGGGCTTTTTACGCGTTTATTTATCCGACGATCCAAGAACTTGCCCTCTGAACATTCGATTCAAACGAAAGTAAAAGTCGCTGTGTCGATAAAAGTTTCTCGCACGACATTCCATGCTCCCGTGTTGCTCGGGTTGCCGACTCCAGAAGTTATTGATTATTTAAAAGTGTATGTTAAAATTTGTCCGTTTAATTCAGCACTTATTATTTTAATCATTTTAAGAGATATTTCGAATAACTTCATATTTTTACATTTTGAGTTAATCGAAATGAAAAAAGGAATTTTAAATATTTAAATTTGTAAAATAATTGAAAAAATCAATTCTGTAATTGTACAGCTTGATATAAAATGTTATGTATATATTAAAATATTATTTTCAGTCTAAAATAATCAAATCCTGGGAGATGCTAAGTTGTTGAACTTGGGAGTGTGAATGGTTGCATGTATCAGGCGCAGTGTAAAAATGTACAACATTGCGCAGGAGCTGTACCATAAAAAGTTATAATTCGGTTAATGCAGCTGCACGTGTGCAGCCTCTTGTTTCAAATTCAGGACACAACGTGTATCCTACTGACATTGGCCTTTTTCCATGCTTTCGCAAAGCTTCGTCAAGCCAGTTAACCTTTACGTATTTGGCAGCTTGTCAAATTGTCGCGTTTACGTAAAATAAGAATTTATTGTAAGGAATGTAGGGCATGCATAATAGCACCTTATTGAATATGCAATATAACAGATTTCCAATGATAAAATGTGTTATTTATAACGTAGAATTTTTGTTTCAATGCATAAAAATTATTTCATATGCAAATCATATTAACGCAATAAAACTATTATCAAGGAATGACAATTCAAAAATATAAAGTAAAAACAAAACAATTAACTGACGTAACAGTACATTGTGAATAAATGTTTTGAAAAAAATATTAAAAAATCAACATTAACATTCGAAAAAGCAATAAGATTTATATCCTCTTTGAGTTTAAAAAACAAGAACAAACAATTATTATTCAACGTAATTACACATTTTTTTATTAAATTTCTCGACATAATAATAAATGAGAAAAACGTTCAAGTAAGATATTTACAACAACAATATAATGACAATGAATTTTGATATACAGCTATCATTTTGTCCGTTCAGCAAAATAATGGTCTACATTGTACGCTTTTTTGGAAAATCTTTTTGCGAATACATATGTATGAGTCATGATTTCTTACGGAACATAATAATTTTTTGCGAACTCTTTTTTCATTTAAGATAGGTGAAAAAATGGAGAAAAGGTGAAGCTGCAAAACACGTACTTGAACAACTCAAGAAGTAAAAAAAAAAAAATTCAATTACCCGTTCACAGTGGTATATGATGATCACTGCTCGTAACATACCTGAAAACGAAAATTGCTCCAATCAATACATTTCGATTTCAAATACAAATATATCTTCAAACTATCAAATATTCCATGCATGTTATATCACGGGCGGTCGACTTATATCTCCCTAGTCTGACATATTTTAGTCCCCCTGCACCTGAGTCTGAAAACAACACTTCACCTCGCAACAGTATGTACATTATTTCCAAACAATTCCTCCTACATCTCATGCACCCTGCGTCAAATTCTGGCCCCACGCAACCTAAATCGTGTAAGGTTTCCCATACGACCCCCATAACACAACCCCACGTCTCTAGGACTAAGGGGGGCGAAAATGCATTTATAACCCCCACTGCTCGTTATTTCTCGCAATCAATACTTGTTCACGTGTAATTGCAAGGCTGACTTTTGTGGGTGGCACCGCAACATTCTCGTCCAGCGAACAAGTATTAAAGTACATTATAAACTCCTTCAAGTTCAATCGTTCAATTTGAATTACAATCAATGAGTATAATACGGCTCTTATTTTCATTTTTTATTATTCACATTTTGTGTTGAATAGTTCTCAGAACTATAATTATTTATTAACAAGCACGAAAAAAAATCAGTAAGATTATAAATTATATTCATATATGAATATTTTAAATCTAGTAGATTTAAAAATACGATAACTTCATATCTTACTTTCTAAGATAGAATGAAAAAAATGAATTTTACAGAATTTGTAAATGATGTGGATCGCGTTTCGAGAAAGATTAGGAAATTAAAAATTTGTACTTTTTTCTGTGATGGGCTCTTAAACTTTATTAACGACATATTTTGCGTGGATTGATCATTTTTAGTCAGCGCGTGCCTACGCGAAGTGTGCTCGCTCGACCATTTTATAGGTTAGTTTCGTCCTACGTGAACCTGTTTTCTTTGGGTTAGGAAACTCGGACTGCTTACAGCTTACAATTTATACGCAACGTATTGCGTGACTATACGCGAATTATCGGCGACATTAAAGGGGAAGCTCAATCGTTCTCTCGCCTCAGTAATTGGATTCAATCGACGGATCGCATTTGAACTTTTTTTCCAATTTATCTGTTTCTACAAATTAATCAACTAAATGAATGATCTATTGAAGCAGTAAGTAAAAATTTGCGAGATCTCGTTCTCAGTGACAAAGTATATCTGATTAATTGAATGCACCGGTATAAAAAACGTAAGTAATTCCCTAAACGATTGTCGTTCAAAAATGATTTGGAAGTGAAGATCGAGGACAATCAGTTGAATGAAAAATTGCATTCATTAGAAAGTAATATTTAGCATTGAAAAATACCAAGCATCACTGTAATCACAATTTTAACATATATCAGATGATATTCAAATGAGATGAACCATTTTTAATTTTAATATATATAACATGACATTCGATATATAGACAAACCAAATTGAACTCGAGAGTTGAAAGTGTTTGAAAAGAAAAATGTCACTCTACAAAAACGAAAGGATACTTCACCAAGTCGATAACTTTCATTTTCATTTAAGTGTAACAAGATGTCTCGAATCCAATCGCACGTAATAAACTCACACCATCGTTTCGTGAATGGCGAATCCGATCGTCAACTGCTGTTCGTCTAAAGTAGCAGCACTCATTCAATTATTTTCTCACATGCGATTGAGAACTAACTTCATTTCTGCGAACCTGACGGCTTATGTTGCTGGGGATGTAAAGCAAATTGACATTTCCAATTTCCATCATCTGTCGTTTTCTGTGTTTGTTAATTTGCAAATTAAATATTTCAGCATAATTGAAATATTGTAGTTTGGACGTGTGAACGGGACAGTAGAGAAGCACGAAAAGCGAAAACAATGCTAATGTCTAACATTATTGGTTCTACTTTTGTCAAATTATATGCGAGCTCTTGAGTCATAACCAGAGTGGATTTTCCACGCTGCTTGTCCAATCGCCATTATTTTCGCATTTTCTATTCATAATCCTTCATCGTGCGCTGCACTCGAGTCAGAGCAACGAGGCATCCTTGTATTCGCAAATGGAGCGTTTTGCATGACACAAGTGGAAAGCCCGCGGAAAGTGTGTATTCATGATGGTCCTCGACTATCTGTGTGGATGCTTCACGACATCAAGCATGTTTTTCATACATCTACTTATACAGAGAACTAATACAGACAACAACTTGCATCTTCACTCGATTGTTTATAACCAATGTTTAATATAATAATTAGGATCGAAGATATCTCGATATTGAATAATAAGAAAACTAGCATCGGATATGCTACTGTTAAGAACACTATTAGGTGTCTTGAAATTTTAATCTATAGCTTGAACTTAAAAAAACAGGAACAAACGTTAAGACACTTCTTTTTAAAGCATTACATAGTTGAAATTTAATGAACAAAATCGAATCATTTCAGATGAATTATCACGGCAAATTTGCATGTTAATCTAACCCACTTTCAGAAAAGTCCAAAATCCCGTATTAATTAAGGCCTCTGACTGAACAAAAACCCAGTTATGTCCTCTTTAAATGTAAATATAGCATAGTAGTTGGAACGAGTCATTTCTCGGTTTTTTTCATTGCGAAATTTCGCTTGGGGACGTATGAGTGTATACACACGTACAGTTGACGTACATCGAAAAATGTAGTAGCGAGTGGCTTGTGAATGAGAGTCGACGGAATCGTTAAGGGGTAGTGTTCCCGTTGAGATCTCGTCGCGTCTGCGCCGCCGCGGCAGCTCAACATCTCTTTATGTCTCTCGATAGTTTCTCCCAGGTTTTCTTACTTTTTTTTCTCTCGTATATACCGTCCCTTTTTGTTTTACGACTCTTTTCGCTCTTGCGCCAGACGAAAACGAACGTCGCCCTCAGACAAAAGACCCAGAGACACGAAACTCGCGAAACTCCGACTTTTGCTTCTGCACTGAAATTAGCCGGAAAATAGCGATGGACGGCTTTCACGAAACCCGCCAGATCGTCCTCGATATAAGTTTCTTTTTTGTCACCGCAAAACCCAGATTTACCTGAATCTATTTTCCTTTTATTGGCAGACTTCTCTTCTTACGTCGGATGTTTGATACTGAATATTAAAAATGATCATGCTTTTGCAGCCATTACTCTATATATTCCACAGCAACAGATATTACGAAACATTTAAACGCTTAACGTCACGTAATAAATTAAATAATTTTTTGTCATTTATGTTTCCTACATATTACTGCGGATTATGCAACGATTATTAATGAAGTGTAATTTTCGACATTTCTAGCATACACGTAACTTATTTGAAAAACAACCGTTATTCAAATCCTTTGTCTTGCATGATTTCAGCTCTTCGCGACATTGTCACGTCATTTAATTCAAATCCACACACTTTTATCGCGAGTCGCTCGGGGCAAAATATAATCAATCCGCCCATACACGTGTTTATGTTTTTACGTGTCATTGTTCGCGCCTCGGAGCATCTCGGTCACATATGTGTTTTGAAATTCGCGCCTCACGGTTTATATAAGTGATGCACATTTGACGTGCTTGTATAACGCAAACAAAAAATCATGACTCAAGTCATATCATCTGGAATCTGTCTTGAGCTACAAATCTTCGGTATTTGTTTTATTTCGTGTTATCTCAAGGAAAAAAAGATTTACGCTTCTTCGTGAAAATGTAATAATGTTAATGTACATTAACAACGTACAAAATTAGACGCTGGCTTTGTTCAATTTTAAATCCGCCATTAAAGATTCATCTGACAAAACCCGAGGACGGAATGAAAATTCGTCATTAGAAAGTAGAAACAATCAGTTGCTATAAAAAATTGAGTATTCAATAGAAAGAAGAAGATTTTTCTAACGCAATAATAATCATTCAAGACAAGTGTTAAATTCAAATCATCAGATGATATGTATATAAGTTTACGTTGTATTACAATATATAGATTGTAAAAAAAAACTTTGGGTGCTTCAAATTGAAATATTAATTTTTACATGTGCTGTATATCTGCTGGGTATGATGATTGCAAGGTGGATTATTAGAATGGTCTAAAAGATGATGTTAAAAAACCGGATGAAGCGAAGAATAGTATGAACGATCGTTAGTCATCTACGTAAACAAAGGGTCGTAACTGTAATAATACTGGGGCTATTCAAAGAGCCAGGGACTCCAACGAGTAACCCACCTTTATGCTAATTTTGCAACGCATAAAGACGTGCGTGAAGACACCTAAGCGCGTTCATCTTTACTTTGCATTAGACTCAAAGTATCATATTTGCAGTTCAGAGGAATTGTACATTGTATATATATAATAATTCAAACCAAGATATATATCAATTCGTACGTTGAAATTGGCTGATGTTTTTCATGAATATTTGTTCACCTTAATGATGAAGTTGAAAATTGCTATTAAAAAAAACATTTTTCTAAGGCACGATTCAACAAAAAGTAACTCATTTGAAAATTGGCGGTAATTATTTCAATTAGAAGTAATGTTCGGCAAACAAAGTTTCTTCGTAATGGGTCATAAGAATTTAAAACACAATCTGCAAACTTTATTGCAAACGCCATTATTACTGAAGAAGAACGATCTCTTACACCGGGTTATTTAAAGAAAGATAAATGTACAAACAAACATGATCATTTTTAAGTACTCTCGAAACCAATCGTAAAGTTTAATGACATTTTACTTGGTCTTGTTATACTGCAGATACACAAAGCGTAATCAGTTTCACTAACTATTTCACACTTTGCTGCCTTTTATTTAGATTTTCTTCTTAGAAAACAATTGGTCGATACTTTTTTCGAAATTTGTTCAAATTTGAGCAAAATACATTGTTAAAAAAATGAAATCAAAATTATCGCTAGTTATGAATTCATAAAACGAACGGCCAATTCAGTTGCATTTACTTGAATACAAATATAAGGAATAACTGTTATAGAAAAACACTAACATATAGTTAATTTTTTATTGCCAAAGTTTCAATTCGGCAGAAAAGACATAATCATTTACGTTTACGACGTTTTCGTGTCTATGTGTTTGTATTTTTTCGTTCAACTTTAGTATACCTTCTTACAGGTACTTTGAATATATTCTACTCTAATGGTGATTCAGTTTAATATGCGCACAAGCGGAAGTCATTTGGTTTGGAAAAAGAAAACCCATTCAGTGTAAATCCAGCGCCTCAAAATTGCCGATCATTTGAAGGGAAGAGGTAGTTAAAGAAACTGTATTATAATTGCGACACATGTAATTAGAATTTACAATACAACGGAAGATCTTTGTTGTAATATAAGATTGAAACAATTTCTTACATGATACTTCATAGGAAGTTGTAAACTTGAATCGTACATACTTTGTCACTCAATTCAAATTGTATAAAAATATATTCTTACGCGTTGCACGTAAAATGTCTGAAAGCATTGGTTGTTTTCAAATTGAAACGATTGAATTTTTTATTCTATGAATTTTGATTTCTAAGTTTGAAAAGCAATAAAATCTATTGCTTTGATTTAATTATACTTGAAAAAGTAATATCAATTTCCATAATACAAATATAAGATAAAATAACAAATTTGACATTTATTAATATTTATAATTATAATAATAAATGTAATAAAAGTAATTAATTCGCTTTTCTATGTACAAATATTTGCACCAATTTATTAAATAATATTTTTCCAGATATATATACTTTTTGCAAAGAGCTGTAAAAAATATGTACGTTTTCTACAGAGTAGAAAATGATGGTTTATTTCTTTACGAGCAACAAAATCAGCCAGTTTTTATGCGGTCAAAAAAGTTGTAATAAAAAACAAAAAATAAGGAAAAAATGTTCCACGAAATGTATACAATGCACGCTATTTAATTTTTTTTAC
>JABFQD010004537.1:0-11692 GCA_022817045.1 Psix sp. ZL-2020
TATCATAAATATTTTTAAGGATTTTATTATAAAGTTTTTTAAAAATGTCATTACATATACATTGTTAAATGCAATATTTCTTCGGCATTAGCATTTAATTGAAATACATCTATTTAATTTTTAAATAGTAAAAATATATAAAAGAGTTTAGAATTTAAGACATTCTTCGTTCAAGATTTAATTTGAACTATCTAAAAAGATTAATTCCATTAGAAGAATCGTCGCAATTTATATAGAGGTCACTGTAGCCTGTAGCCTGAGTTGCTTCGAATCTTTTTGCTTTCAAAAAACTTTCTTTAATTGACTTCATCAATATTACGTATTTTATCATTTTTTGTTTTCTACTCGATTTATCGTTTCTTCACAAGTTTGACTAAAAATATATATTATGTACGATTTTTACATGCAAAATAATTTCTTGAACTTTCAATAACATTCTTTTATCAAATCAATCACTTTAATATATTAAATCCGATTTTGAATGTAATAAATTTTCAGTATAAAGAAAATAGATTTATCCAGTTCATTTCTTATGGTTCTCAATTTAATTTTATGATTAGTTTATTAAGTGAACTAATAAAATGAGTTAATTTAATAAAAGTCAGATGCAGAAGTGTTATTCAATATCATAATAATTGTACTATGTTAACGCTGTTTATTTGTTCATATATAAACTTGGAAATTAAAGCTGAATTATGGCCAGAAATTCTAAAGCATTATTAATACCGAGCTTGTTTCTGACGTCGTACGCTGGATTATTGGTTTGTGCTTTCATGTTTCTCATTTCGTAAAATAATTGTCTTTTTCGGAAGACGCTGAATTTTGCATTTGATAAACCGTACAATTGTCCTTATCACAATATTCATCTCTCACAAACGTTTACAGCTCGTATTATTACCTAATTGAATAATAAAAAGATCGTCGTAAATGAGAGACTGAATTATTTAATTCTTCATACAAGTAATTTTTCATTATGCGTTTATCTATTAGCTACATTTTTTCAAGATATTGAAGGGTTCAGATTTAAAATCGGCTTTTTTCAAATAACAAATCTGACATTTTTGAGAAAAATATTTTTATTTTGAAATTAACAAACGCTGCGTGTGTACAAACTAACTGTGAAAACAAGCCAAGCCAAAAATTGTTTTGAGTTTTTTTTGTACAAATTTTGAAGCTCAGCCAAATTTCTAGAATCACAAATATTTTCGATCACTAACCTTCAACGATATACGAGTTTTGGAATTAAAATAAACTACTAATTAAAGTAGCTTCAAATTCTAAAACAGCAAGAATAAAAAGTGATTGTTATTGTGAATTCTTCTGATCACGCCAATCAAAATGGAAACATTTTATTTTTGATTGAAATAACTCTAATCGAAATAATAGAAACAAATAAAAACTGTAACATGACTTATTAGTTCCTTATTAACTGTAATTACTGCAATAAACTTATTGGTATTAACTTTAGAAAACAAAGGGTCTACAATTTTCACATGAAATTACTAGAAAAATCCAATTATATTATTATAGAAAATAAAAAATAACATTTTAGGAATTCGATGTGTAAAATTCATAAATTATCAATAAATAATTATTAAGCATTAAAGAACAACATGAGACACTACAAAAATACAATGAAAATAACTATAAAATAAAACATAATTAGTAAAAGTAGTTTGTCAATACTTACCACTATAAAAATAAATATCAAACCTATAACGTGTTTTTTAATTATATACACATCTTATAATAGCAATATTTATCTAAATAATTTTAATTTAGATTTATGGAAGGCATCAGAACAGTCT
Organism: Psix sp. ZL-2020; assembly: GCA_022817045.1. Classification (NCBI taxonomy): domain Eukaryota; kingdom Metazoa; phylum Arthropoda; class Insecta; order Hymenoptera; family Scelionidae; genus Psix; species Psix sp. ZL-2020. Next base: position 1,809 of record JABFQD010004537.1, read on the forward strand.
AGCCTGGTTCAATTCATAACAATTGATGGCATTAACTTTATCATCACAGCCTTTTGGAATTATAGCTGGATATAATAAAAAAATATAATAATTTAAATAAAGAAGGAAAAATATAATAAATAAACTACAAAATTAACTTACTTTTAAAATGAAATTTATAATATATCCAAAAGAAAAAATATAAATATCAAAATTGAAATTTCGTAGAGTTGTTGGACTCTCCGTTTCAAGGATTGCTTTCTGATCATTCTTATAGCCCTGTTTCAGATTAACCAGCTAGCAAACCTTGATACGTCTACCCAAGCGCACCCCAACGGCCAGCAGTTCGCCTCCGGACGTTACCCGGACCCTTTCGGCCACGGCGTATCTCCGTCAGAGAATCGTCATGGGATTTTCATCCACGTGACCACCTTGGTACATCTGAGCTCGTCCCCTGGTTCTTAAGCGGACCTTTTCGGCCTCGCCGTTGAACCAGTTTAGTTACTTGGACACTTACACGTGCTGTGGTACCTAGAACCTTTTCGGCCTCTAGATAAACTCTAGACAAGGATTGCGGACTTTTCAGCCGCTCTTCTCCAAGTCGAACGACGGACCTTTCGGCCGCGTCGACAGTAGAGCTAAGTCTACAATGACTTCCACAACTTATCACCAGGATGTTACAATCGCCCTACTTATTTTAATAATCTTGTCTGGATCACTACTGTCGAGCTTTGCGATGCTCGCCTTTTTATATTGTCTGACACTGCGAACATCACGAAATCATCCCTACCTTTATCTTTTAACCAATTATCTATTTGTTGCCCATAGATACTTGATTGTTAAGTATTTTGCATTAAAATCTTTTCTAAGTAATTATTATTTATAATTGTTTGTTGTGACTTGTTTTCATCAATATCTATTTAATGATTAAAAATTTAATCTGTATTTTCAAATGAAAATCGTTCCTTGGAGCTTAAGTAATTATTTTCTATTAGTTTTTATAGAAAAGACTTCTTTAAAAAAATTATATCCGGTCTTGGCGTTTGTTTGTTTATTTTATGTATTTTTACTTTTATTGTTGTAACTAAAAGGTAGTCAATTGATTCCTTAGATTGTACTATGTATGAATATCACGTTCGTTTAATATAGGTAAAACACTTTTATGGGTTATCATTAACAATTATTTGTTTAACTTATTACTTTGTTTTACTTACTACTTTGTTTAATTTATACTTTTTCCCTTTTATTTGATCTTTTTTGACGTATAAAGATGATTTCTTGTATACAATCTTAAATTATGAATAATTAATTTTTATACTTTGTTTATGAATAGTTAAATTACTCATATGCTCTAACCAGATTAAGAATTGTAATACACAATTTGAATAGATTTGTATTTGTTAAGACAACTGAAATATCTTTAATGACTTATTTTTGTTAATTCATCAAGATAATTATTATTTAAAGTTCTTAATTATAAAGTTCGATTTTACCAATATATTGAAAAAGATGTATTTTAAAATTAAGAAAATTAGTTAGATTGAAATTTTTGACTATTGACATCTACTTAAAAATGTTCATTTATCAGTTAACTACTATTTATTATAGTAGTTAACATTTACTTTGGTAATTGGTAATTTTTCTCTTCCACTTGTTTGTAACAGAAAGAGAGAGAGACAGCGCGGATTTCTTTTTGGTGCTGTTTAGACTTCTAATCAGTTCTAATTGTACCATTAATTACGTCTTAATGAACACAAGCTTAATACTCACCTAACCTTGTTAAGAGATTTTGCCTTTATTTACATGTGCTAATGTAGTGGTTATTTAAGATGAATTATCAAAAAAAAAAAATTAATCTTAAATACACATATATGAAAGTTACTTGTTAATTTTAATCTAATTATAATGTTTTTATATTAAAACAATTCACTTTCTGGACATTGTTTAGGTTCTCGAATATTGTAACATATATTTCTTAATTTTCATGGCATTATTTTGATATTAATTATACGACAATTATATAATGAAACATTTAAGATTTTCAATAGTACTATGACAAATATTTTAGTCTAAAATCAGCAAGATTAAACTAAATTTGTTTATTTTAAATGAAGATAAGTTGCAGTTGATTTTATTACGTATAATTCAAAAGTAAAATTGAACTGAATAACTTGATTTGGTAGTAGTTAGTATAACTTAATTTTTCATTTTGTGTGAACTTGTACAATATTTTGTGTACATCTTAACCAAAAATGTATCTACTATATTTTTAAGGCTAGTACTTTAATTTTTGATTATAAGAACTTGATTTGTATTAACAATATACTTCCATATGCGTTAATTCAATTAATTACTAAATTATCATTAAATTCTCTCATAATGCTGTCCCTTTTGATACATTTTAGAATCAGTGTTCTTGACATTGATACCCATTTCGCGCCAATTTTGGCAGTAACGCTTTTGTTACTATGTGTTACCTGATAGAAAATTAATTTGATTTTTAATAATATAAACAATTATTTATAATACATTTTGAAACAATTGTAACTTTATCTTGTTGTAATTCAAGGATATTTTCAAAAATAATATTATTATTAAGTTCAATCAACTAAATTTTCGTGTATTATTTTACAATGACATTTGATGCACAAAATCTTTTTATCACAAGCGCAAATTTTGTTTGATCTAGCCTTTAGATTATTAAAAGCAAACATAATATATTTATAGGAGATTGTTTAATTATTTGAATTTTTTGTTTAAAACATAAAATATAAATATTGTTTGATGTAAACATTCAAAAAATAATTCGATTTTTCGAATAAAAATGTACAAAATTGTTTGTTTCTGAAAGCATACTTTTTGTTGTGGTACAATTTTAACTAACTTCTATCCTGATATAGCAGTTTGATGTTGTATAAACAATTTAAAAAAACATATTAACTGTTATATTTTTTTCAATAATCCATAAATTAAATAAATACAAATTTCATTGTCTATTTTTCAATATTTCAATCATTCATTCTTGGGTGCATATAAACATCTTAATAAAGTGAAATAAATTTTGTTTAATTATTCGGAAAAATCATATTTGAATTTCAAATATGAAACGTTCATTATTTATTCGTTTTGCTGAGAGTAAATATTGTACACTGATAGGTTTCTTTGATGTTACTAATTTTTCCAGTTTCTAAACGAATTTTGTTTTCCAATGTCTGCATAATAGTTAACATCGTTTATGTTGCTTGAAAAAAATATTGAAGTAAGAAGAACATTAAATTAATTTATACTTTTTTTACTAAATGGAAAATTAATTTTGTAAGATTTCATATTACAAATTCAATACTTAATTTAATAATCTTATAGCAATTAAATTCAATATAATAAAAATTATTGTAAACAATAGTTTTATATATCTAATAATAAATGAGATTCTTTTTTTATGAATTCTAATATGTTGTTGCATATAGATTAGCGATGTTAACTCTCGTTTTTTTATCACATTGACCTTTATTATTGCTTAATATTTTATTGAAGCTTCGTTTCTTGAGTAAACATATATAAGAACATGGCTATATTTAGTAATAGCTTAGATCTATTCTGAATTTTATAAATACTGAAATACAACAATCCATGAAATGAAATGTATTTATAATTATTTTATGTATTTAAATTTAAATGCTACTCTTGGCAGTAAATTTCACGTATGTAAGCTCGATTAGAAATAGTTAATTTATGAAAATTTATTTACAAAATAAGTATAAATCAAAAAATTGTTCTTGAGTCTCTTGAAAAATCGTAAAAGATTTATCAAAATTTATCTCAAAATAATTTTGTAAGATAAATGTTGTAAAATAGTCAATTCATTTCTATGATTCTTTTATTCCGTCAAAGGAAGAAATTGATTGAATTTTTATTCATTCTATTCTTTTCATTCTTGCTCATCTTTTACTATTACATATATATAATTCTTAAAAAGTGAATCACTCTCTGAAATTGTTTTCTGTCATAGGTAACCACAAATGGCAAATGGTGCACGTGTCTATCTTTCTCTAATAAGAGATAAGCACTAATTAGTGCATGAAAGAAGTACACTTTCAACTAAATTTTGACACTTAAAATGGAATTTCTTATAGATGTCGTTATGAGTATACAACTATCAGATTAGCGAAGCAGTTATGCAGTTATTTTCACATTTGTCTGAGCTTTTTTGTCTCATTCAATAACATTTTATTCAGTTGTATTTATTCAATTATACTTATTCAAACGTTGTAATGTTTTTTTATATAAGCGACCAGCTCAATGTTTTACACAATAGCGTTTAATTTGAAAACTGATAAGCATGTATATTGTAAATAATTGTTAAAACCACATAAAAGAATTTAAATTTTGTAATGTAATAATTAATATACAAAATTTTGTGATAGAAGTTCTACTAAAATATATATTATTTATTTCTAACTGGAAAAATGTATGTTTCTTTAACAAATTTGTAAAACATATTTGTCTATTACAAGATAAAAAAGATGAAAATTACTTTTTATATGCTTTATTTATATATTTACTAATGTAAAACATTAATTTTTTTGTATTATCTGCGTTAATGTCTTTCCACTTTTGAATTGGTGTATTTATTGTTTATATATTGTTATTATAGGTAATCGCACTAATATTTGTTATCAGTATAATATAGAAATATTATCGACATCTTATTGAATAATATTTTATTTATTTTATCTATCTTTTATAATTCTTAATTTAATGTATTTTATATTATAGTCCAATGAATTACTTTAGTACGAAATTTTATAATTACTACATTCATAATCAGAATTTAAGATGTTTCGTACGATTGATATAAATTTTTTATTCAAACTAATTTTTTGCATTGCGTGTGTAGAAACTCATATATAAGTTTAACGGCAGAACATTGGCTATTCAGGATGAAGGTCAAGAATGTGGACTTTTTCGCCCTGGGGTAGAAATCTTCCGAACATAAGCAACATAAACGACAGTTTCCGCTCACTGGTTGTAGAAAATACAGCGTGTCATATGGGCAGGGCGCTTGATATTAGGCTCGAATGGAGTTGGTAACGAGACTTCATTCTCATCTACCACAGTTGTTGCCTCGCTTTTATCGCACGATATACTATTTTTGAACAATAAAGAGTAATTGATTTTTCTATGTTGTTCCTGGAAATATAAAAATATAATTACTAATATTTATCAAATTATTTAAATAAAAACATAAATGAAAAAATATATTTATGTGATATAAAAAAGAAATGTTTTTACTTTTTTTTAAGAAAATGTAATTATTTTCAGATATGCGTTATTGAAATACGTATTTATACTAAAAACCGTTCTTTGAAACTATTTCAATTTATATTGAAATTATTTAGACTTCGAAACTGTTCAAATTTTGAAAAATGATTTTTCTTAATTACAAAAGTTATTATTTTGTAGGGTTTTTAACACGTTTTATATTTTTGGAAAGTTAAATCGGAATGAACGAAACAGGCTGTATTCGAGAGGGTTATAAGAGGTGTTTCATAAATAAATGTTTGTTTTGTATCAGAAATTATAAAAAATATTGGAAATCTAGTATTTCGTTTATCTAAAAAATTTAAATTATAATGAGTTTGATTATAAATATAATTGATAAGTTCGAATTTTTCATTGTCACTGGACGATGAAAGATTTGGTAATGTTGTCGGTAATTTAATTACTTCTAATTTACAAATATTTTGTATAAACAACATGTTTTTCAATTCCTCTATAATTTACAATTACAATATATTTATTTTAATATTTCTAGTCAAAGTAGAATTTGGCATTAACTTTTATTTTCAATATATTTATTTTTACTTATTTTATATTAATTTATTTTCTATAACGTTTCCCTGTCCTTGTATTGAAGGTTTTCGATTTATTTTTTATCTATAATTACTTTTTGCTATGACAATGTAAATATTTCATCAAAGATTGCATTTTAATTATGACAATACAAAGTTGCCATATTCACGCCATATGGCTTTGACAGATATTTTTTTTTGTACTGTGATGCGTAATATTGACACTTCATTTGATTTGTCGAAATTCAATCTTGTCAGTGGATAGCTTTTGTTTCTAAATTTTCCTCGTAAAAAAAGTTGGTAGATTATAAGACGCTTCAATATTACTTGGCTTGCTCTCACCATGTTAAAAATTCTAATTTAATCTTTTTTTTTTGGTTATTTATTTCAAATTGTATTTTTAGATTATATACATACACATTTATCATTACCAAAATTAGAAGCTCTTAATTTTTAAAATTGCATTCGTTCGTTCAACCTTAAATATTATGTGCGAGTTGCAAATGTCTTTTTGAGTTATTAGTTTGCTCGCGGCTCGAGAAATCACTTGAAACTGGTTTCTTGCTCATAATGTAATATAATCTTTTATTTGGTAGTACTTTCAGGAAAAACATTCGCGAAAATTAAAAATTAATTTTTACACGTGTGTACACAATTTCATTGAAAATTAACAGAAACACTCATGTATTTAAAATGTGCAATGGAACCTTTATATTAGCAAGTTAAACAATGAGACGAGAAGTATAATTTCTGTAAAAAGATGTGCGAAGGTAAAATTCTGGAGCTACATGTTATATGAATTCGTATCCTCCTTTCATATATCTTTCTCGATATTTTTAGTACCAGAAATTACTTCTCATTATTATGTTACAAAAACAAAAGTTTATATCGAACAAGGGATGAGGCTTGTCTCATTGAAAGTGCCCCGAATCGATTCTAGTCTATAAATCTAATTTTTGTAATTTTGCAGTATTCAATTTCTCATTAGGTTATTCTGTTTGGAACGACTATGGATTTAGTAAACTAGCTTTCGGAGATCGTTGAGAATTCGACCCTTGTTTGGCTGCATTCTAACATAATTTCTGGCCTATAGATCAATTTTTATTAGGGTTCAAGAGGCCAGATCAATTATTATTTACCAATTATTGACCTTCAGAATATTACCATATTTTTCAATTAAGGGGAAATTTGAAGTAGTGTGATATTTTTGGATTTAAAAGAAATAAAAAAAGCGTTTTTTTATGATTAAACAATAAAATTATTTGTAAATTTTTAATGAATGCCCCATTTACGCAATTACTGAATTCCATCTTCTGACATTTTTAATTTCTCTCATTGTGAAATAATATTCGATAAATGTTAATAAGTTCTTTTTCAATTGGCATTGTGAAAAATATGCATTATTGTTTAAAATTCAAATTTCTTTCTTTTATTTTCAAATAAGTCCTGGAACGTTGTATTGGATATATTTTATATTTCAAATAACAATTCTTAAATTAATTTGTTTGCAAAAACTGATGAAATTTTATCACTGTTCCTCGTTTTTAAAACAGTTTCTAAAAATGACAAATATTATTAATAATGTTAGTGTTGAATATTTTGTATTTATTTACATGTACGTTATTTTTTTATTAATCCTTCATGTATATATTTTCTCCAACCCACCTCACATACAAATTGTTTTACATAAAAAGTTATATCGCCATTTTTTAAATGAACTGACTTTAATTTCAGTGTAATAAAAGATTGTCATTGCAGATGTAATTTCATAAAAGCACAATTGTGTCGTATATTTACTCCGACTTCAACAATACGAAACGTACGTTCTGGATTATTATACTCACACATGAGGCACATTTTTCTATCATTTCGTTTTTTTCTGCCAAACCTAAACGAATAATTATAAAAACGATGATTAATATTATTAACCATATATAGTGAGACAGCATTCGAGAGGATTTGCTCCAGCTTGAATTAGTCATAAATTTGATCGACATACAAAGTCACCACAAAATCATATTTATACTTGGCTTAGTGAAATCGGGCAAGCTAATCGATATGTAAATTTATTAGCGCACGAAATTACGATCAGCAACATTTTACCTTTTATTGATCAAACAAATCTAATTCATGTTATTCAATGTGCTAATGCTGCATACTTTTACGTTCGATATTTCGCGATTTTACTTTATGAGTTATCATACAATTGTTAAGCGCTTGATAATGTTTCAACAGAGACAGATTAGATGCTCGTAAACATATGTAGTCACATTTCAAACGTACAAGTTAGCACTAATTTAGTAGGATACGCTTAAACCTACACTGTAACACTTCACCGTAATTACGCGTATGATATGTGCATTTGATATTTGATACTATCACTGCACCAAAACCTCTTTCTGCGACCGACAACTGTCAACAATTATTTACATCCGATGGAGAGATCTTTTCATTTATGTATACACATGATTTGGTTCCGCCGATAAAACTCGGAATTAATGCCTGTTATTCTATTATTTTCATGTCACAAATGGTAAATCGACTTATGCAAGTTATTTTTTAATAACGATATACCATCAACATCATTGCAAAGAGATTGCTCTAAACTGATGATATTATTATCATGTAAATGATAAAATTTGCATGAAAACTAATCTTAATTTACACGAGTTACAAGTAAAAATAATTTTATTCTATATTTTACTATTCTTATTTTGTAACGTCAATATATAAAAGGGGACGAAAAAAAGGAAAAAACTAAAAACATTTTATACTCGAAATATTTTATTCAAACGCTAATTACTGTTTACTTTAGATTAACGTTTTTAACGTTGAAAATTACATCGACTTGATTGATGTTGTTGATTGAAGGCTATAATATCTAAACGTAATAACATTTTTTGTTGGCGTAACGTATAAAACATGAAATTGAGAAGCAATGATATTAATAAATAATAAATTAAATAAAAAGAAAAATAAATTAAATTTTGGAATGAATAGAAAACATTAAAAAATAATTAATAATGTTCAAGCTTTTAAAAATGAGATTTATATAATGATTATCGCCATTAATTTTATAAAGGAATCAAATAAATACTATTGTTGAATTATTGTTTATAATTCAAGAATGTTTACAATTGTATACAATCATATCTCAAAGAACCTCTGTTGTCGAATTAATTTTTTTAATCATTAAAACAAACTTACACTGTGTTTTATGTATTACCAAAGAATTACAAAAGTTAATTCATCAGAATACCTCAATTCTCAAAGAAACACAATATTATTTGTACAAATGTTCTTTTGACACGAAAATTTTCCCTGTGTTCTACATTGTATGGCACATTAAATGAATATATATCAAATAACTCTTGCACAACTAATATATCTACTTAAAGTACGGATTACAGTTTTTTAGTTTATTACAAAAATGCACCAGAAACATATGTTCAATTTTACATATTTTCTATAACGAAACATGTTTCTCTAAATTAAAATGATTAGAGATAAAACCAGTTTCTTGATATTCTTAGAAATAAACTTTTTACTGTTCAGCTAATTAATTTTAATATTCAGTATTGTTTTTGGGCTTGCGTGTCCAAAACATCCTAAACTTAATATATAAACAAGTATCAAGACACACATTTTCAAAAAACAATACAAACCTCGAAACATTTATGTAGTATATTATTAATTAAGTATATTATGTTTCTATATAAATAAGTACAATTGTATATTAAAATTACAATTTCCGTGATAAAAGGAGTGATTTTTATTACCATTTAAACTGAAAATAGCCCACGTGTAGAATGAATTATTTATAATACTATTATGCATAAATAGACACTTGGAAATTAAAAATTGGAATTCAAATGTAGAACTTGTTACCCTGTAATTTTTCATACGGTATTTTTTTTTTATTATATTATTATTCATTATAATTTATAATGGTTATTCATAATTATTAATAAATAATGAATATGAAAATCATATTTTAACTTAAGAGTTTATATTTTAAATATATGTATATTAAATTGTTATATTTCATTATTT
>JABFQD010004538.1:0-11690 GCA_022817045.1 Psix sp. ZL-2020
TATAAATAAATTGTACTAAAAAGATTTAATTAGTTTCTACATATGGCAAGATTTATTTATATACAGTTTAAGTTATTGTTAACAATTAAAATATTAATAATATAATATAATTTGATTAAAAATATTTATTTTGATTGTGAGTTTTATTACAAAAAATTTACGTTTTTATTATTGAATAAATCACAAAAATAATTTTCATAGCAAAAGCACCAATTATTAACTACATAAAAAATATGCAATTGAAAGAGATTAAAAGACTCGCTCTATTATGTCTTTGTTAATTAACTCAATAACAGTGTTTCATACTTTTATTTCATTTTCTAATTCTATATATGGTTTCAAAGATGAAACTTAATATGAATTTAATTAAAAGAAAATTGATAATATTAAGAGTTAGTTAGAGTACGCAAGCAATTCTACGGAAAATGTCCAATAAGACAATCAAAAAATAGAAAATTTAAATTAAGAACATGCTTCCAAGAAAATATTCCTGACAGTTTTAAAAACAAAAAAGGAAAAGTATCATATGAATATAATATATACTCTAAAATTATTATTCTATATACTATATGAATTTAATTTTTTTCGGAAATAACACTTTGAAATAAACAGTTAAAAATTGTATGTATATAGTATTAATATAATTGTATGTATATGAGTTGTTTACTTCTTCTGACCTTAAAAACGTTCTGAAAGCCATAAAATATAAGTGCCAAATAATAATACAATTGGTACGTAATATTGCAGTCTTTCAAGATCTCAAATTACTTTTCATTTGGCCTTAAATTTTTATTTATTTTATTTTAAGCTTTGCTTTAAGTTTACCAACTATTTCAAATAGTAATTAAACGGGTGTTAAAATAACGTATCTCATGACCTCAAAAATCTGATGAAAAATAAAAGAAAAATTTAAAAAATAAAAAAATTCGCCTTGTAATTTGAAAACATAGTTGAAATAGAACAAAATGAAAAAGAAAACAAAATAACTGTGGAACGAAAATTGAAAAAACTGTTCAAAGTCTGAAGTACTCTTTCATTTAAAAATGAATTTGTGTTGTGGGTTTTTAAGAGGATATCACAGTCAAAAATACAGACATTACAAATTTCTTGAATTACATTTAATCGCAATGTTAAAATTAAATTTAGATAGCATACATTAGTTTTCTCATTTTTATTACGCATTTGGGGTTTTCGAAGTGAGAAGAAAACGCCTGATCAAAATAAGTAAAAGTTAATTCTTAAAAATCCATTATTTTTGGATTTATTAGACATCCCTTGAATTCTTGAAAGTTGAAGGGTGTCTTCATCATTTTCTGCACTCTGTCTCACTCTTCTTGTTTTCGATACAACTAGTACAACGCGTTTTTTGTCTTGCTAAATCATGTAATTGCACGTGTTCTGACCGAAATTTACAACCAGGCATTCAACAATGTTCAACAGTCTTTTCATTCCACTGTTAAAGCTTGAGCTTGCAAACAGCAATGTTTGTTGCAATATCAACGATCCTGACACTCGAAGTAATAGTTTTTGGAGTTCAGTCACAAATGATTACATGAAATGCTGTTTTAATTAAAACAGCATTGATGAAATAAATCATCTTTAATAACTTGTCCGTAAATGTGTTTATAACCTCAGCAAATTTTTCTGAGGAAATTGTCAACATGATAATAAAACAGATCTCAGAGAACACTTCTAATGATTTTCTATGGTTTTTTCTATGCAATGTTAATACTATGAATTCACAATTCTAGTTTTCAAAATATTACACTACTACTCAGTGTCGGATTATGCTAATTAGGGGCCCTAAGCCCTTTAAAATTTGTGACCTCTTCCTTTTTTTAATAACTATATTTAATCGTTATTTATCCATTTATACGACACAAGACATTAGACATTTTATAATACAATTAAAACTAAACAATTCTGCCCACAATTTATTTGTATTTATTTGAGATAAATACAATTATAATTCATTTTATTTTCTTCCTCATTATTTATTTTAAATAAATAAAATGCTAATTTATTTTTGGTATATAACTTTTTTAAACATAAAATATAAGCAAATTAGTCTCTCTTTGTTTTACTCATTGATTTGCGAGATACTTTAATAGTCTATTGGATTACCCAGCACTGCGTACTACTAGAGAATTCAAAAGACAAGTTTAGAAATAAATTAATTTGTTGAAAATATGAATATTATTGACCTTTAAAAGCTTGAAACTTTAAAGGGCATCTTTATTTCAGCCGTATTCATCAACATTTTAAATGCTGGTGAGCATTTCTAAAAATTGTAAAACAAAAATGACCGTTCATGTTTACTTACAATAATAATAAAGGCGCCTAATGATACTTTCATGATACATAGACGCAATGAGTACAAATAATTTCGTTTATTAATTTAATAGTTGCACATTTTTAAATGTATGTAATATGTAATAATATTGAGAAATATGTGAAAATTAAAAATATTTTATATTAATAAAGGACAGACAATACATTTCACATGCGCTTATGATTAATTTACTCGTCTTATAATTTTTCTTATTTTTAATGGCTCTACTTTTAAAACATACATAGCTGTTAAGATAAATATCACGTTCACGATAATAAAACTAAATTTTTTATTAAAACATTTCATTTTTATTTGTTGTTTACAAAAAGGAATTGCAAATAAAAGAGAGATATTTCGTTGCAATATTAATTTTTTTATATAAAATTTTTTTGTATTTTTAGTTTATCTAATAATCATTAATTGTTCAAAAAACAATTTATGCAATATCACATTGTTCAAACAAGAATCAATCGAACAATTTCATTTGCTAATAAATTAATCAATCTTATGATGATACAAAATATGTAAATTCTGTTTTTCATGTTATCAGTTATATTTTTATTCATTGATTTTATATGCTTTTATGATCTCCGAATGTTTCAGATTATAGTGTTCAAATATATTTTTTAAACAATGCATTTTCTGAACTATTATCAATTGATTGATTTATTATATGCGCAGTTTGAATTTTACCGCTGCAGTGTCTATACTACCCTCATTTCAATTCATTTCAATTCGCAACGAGATTTGACAACGCCGTACCCACAGTTCGGTGTAGTTTAGGTTAGGTTTATAACAGAAAACAGAAACTCAAGAATCAGTTAACTGATTCTTGTCATGTTGTTGTTATGAGGAGTGAAGTAAATAAATTTTTGAAACTACTTTTGAGAAAAAAGACTGATTCTTGATCCCTGCCGTCGGCAAGCCTCTGAAATTATGGATAACTCAATTTTTAATACAATATCTAAAATTGTCAATCCCACAACAAAGGTATACATTTTATTATTTTAAAAAATTTCAGATGATAACTAAATACTTTTGTAAATTTATGAATATTTTGTGAAAATAATTTTAAAATTGTTAAGTGTGATTATTAACGTAAGATAAAGCTTAATAAATTGTACTTTACAAAAAAAGAATATTTATTACTTTTTGAACTTTTAATTTAAATTATGAATATAAAATGTACTTTTAAAAATTAGAAATTTGATTGATAAATATTATTTTTTTCTTATGATGAATCATTTAACAGTAATGAAAATTAATTATTTTTCAGCAATTTTTTAATTCATTTATCCTTTTTATTTAATAAAAGAAATTTATAAAGTGAATAAAAGTGACTTTTTTGAAAGAATTTTCAAACTGATTAATATACAATCAACTTTTGAATTTATTTTGATTCTATTATTGTCATTTATTACAAACTTTGTTTTTAGGAATACAAATATTTTCATTAATTTATATTATATTGTGTAATATTACTTTTTCATTACACTTTTTCAAAAATTCAGTTCAAAGAGCTATATGAAATTTCTACATTATATGTTCTTCTACTTTTAAAACCGTAATGTTTAAAAATTTGGGTACAAGTCGTTACTATTGTTCAGCATCATCATCAATTAATTTTAAAATTAATTATCCTTTTTATTATTTATTTAATTGTAATAAATATTGAATATATTTGTTTATCAGTCTTGAAAAAATCTACCATATCATTTGTATCTTTTGGTTCTGACTTAAAATAGATATGAAACCATAACTATTATTTAATTAAATCATTGAATTGAATAATTAAAAAAACTACTTTTTCAGGTACCTGACATAAACGATTTCGAAATAGTGAAGCCAATAAGCCGAGGCGCGTTTGGCAAAGTATTCCTTGGTCACAAAAAATCAAACACGAGTCAAATATACGCAATCAAAGTGATGAAAAAGAGCGACATGATCAACAAAAATATGATTTCTCAAGTGGTGATAGAAAGAAATGCTCTGGCATTAACTCGAAGTCCGTACTGCGTCCAGCTGTTTTATTCCCTCCAATCAAACAGTTGTATTTATTTAGTTATGGAATATATGGTTGGTGGTGATTTAAAGAGTCTTCTGAGTATGTACGGTTATATGGAAGAGTCAATGGCTGCATTTTATATCGCAGAAGTATGTTTGGCGTTAGAATACCTACACTCGCACGGCATCGTGCATCGAGATTTAAAACCTGACAACATGTTGTTATCCAAGGAAGGTCATGTAAAGTTAACCGATTTCGGGCTGAGCCAGATATCGACTTTTGATGGCGACTTGGAGATTTCAGACTTAGTAAATCGGACTCCGAATTTGTGTGCAAGGACACCTGGTCAACTACTTTCATTAACCTCTCACTTGTCTTTTGGTTCAGGACAGAATTCCTTAAGCGGTTTAGCTATGAATTTACTTCCGGCGCTGCAACAAGGTGCGAGCAAAACGAGTTTGAACTCCTCATCTTTTTCTTACGTTAACGTATCCGGTGTAACACCGTTTCAATCGGCCGAAGATATAAACTACTTAAAATCACCGGACACCAGTGCGTATGTGACTTGCGAAGATGGGAATCGGAAATCATTATCCGTAGAACTAGAGAAAATGAACAGTATAGCCGAGGAAGAGTCGACAATCGAGGCAGAACTGATGAACCGGCACTCGAACCTCTCACTTACGAGTCCTGTAAGCTCGAATGTATTCCGAGGCAAAAAGCGCAAGCGCATCATTAGTGCTTCACGCACCGGCCTCACTCAGGAGATCTGCATGCTTGACCTCGAGGAACAGTGCACCCCGAAACGCAAGAACCTCGAGCGTGCCAACAGAACCTCTGAGATCTCTGCAAGACGGCGGTCAGATCTTGACCTTGTGCGCCGCATGTACTCCGACAATGAAGTTGTAGGTGGTGCTAGGGTTGCATTCAGCACTCCGGTCTCCGCAACCAAACAGCGTCGCAACCTCGAAGCTTTACAACTAGAATGCAAGCCAGTTAGTGCCAAAACAACGAGGTTTGAGTTACCTCCAACGCAGTCGCCAGAAAACTCGCCTGGGAATCTGAAGTCGCCGCATGACATTTCCCCGATTAAGACTCCAGCAACCTCGGCGGCGAACACGCCTTATCGGACGCCCAAATCAGTGCGCAGAGGTTTCCATGGCGCCACGCCGAGGTCGGATGAGAGGATTTTGGGGACCCCAGATTACCTAGCGCCAGAACTACTGTTGAGACAGGAACATGGACCTGCGGTGGATATTTGGGCCCTCGGCGTGTGCTTGTATGAATTTTGTACGGGGATACCGCCATTTAATGATGAAACCCCACAAGCGGTATTTGCGAATATACTTGCAAGAGACGTGCCTTGGCCGGAAGACGACGAGGCGCTTTCCGACAACGCCATCACGGCGATTGATAATTTATTAACGCTCAACCAGGCGGACAGACCCACTGCCAAAGAAGTGCGTAATATGAAACTGTTCGCGGACTTTCCTTGGGATGAACCTCAGAAAGCTTGTCCACCATTTGTACCACAGCCAGATGATAATTATGATACTTGCTACTTTCAAGGTAATCGAAGAGGCAGGTGGTTATTTTCGGAGGAAAAAACTCGTTCAATTCATTATAAAAAATGAGGAAATTTCAAAATTTTGTTAAAAGTCTGAATATTCTTCATTGATAATTAAAACATCCCATTATTATTTATAAATAAGATAGAACAATTTTTTCTTGAAAAATTCAGAATTTATGAGAACATCTTCAGAAATGCAACCACTTAAACAGTAAATAAATAACAAATTATTCAATTTTGACATTATCACAATTATTTTATATTATAAAATGTCAATATAAATTATGATCATAAATCACTGATTCATAATTCTTTTATTGGAATAAACAAAATACATTTAAGATATGTTTTTGTTTCAGCACTGAAATAGTATGTTTCACTATGAGAGCGGTAAATTGACAATTGACGTCAAGAGCGAAGTTTGTTTCACGAGTGAAATAAATCGCATGACATGCTAGTTGTTAACTCTCGCTCTTGTTGCGCATTCTAATTTTCTAACAAGTATAATATAACGGCGTATTTTTCAAATATTTCATATGAACAATATAACCTACTGTAGAAAATATAATACTTGCGCATATGCGCTTTGACTTTCGAGTATTTTGTGCACTAGCACATTGACATGATTTAGTGCACATGTGCAGAAAACGATCGAAATACCAAGTATGCATGCGCTAGTATTACTCGTCTGCAATAGATTATTTTGTGCCAGAAAACAGACGAAAAATGCACTGTTTTGCTTTCACGAATTAGAAAAATCATTTTATTACAAATTTTCTTAAGTTTCATATAATATTGTATACTATCAAAATGGAAAACATCACAATGATTTTCATCAAAAGTTCATATAATTATAATAAATTTTATCGTATTGGTCAACATTTTAACTATAATTCACTTTAATCTTTAAAGTGAATTATCTAATCAAAAAAATCCTAAGATGTTATAGTTTTCAGTAATGAATTGAAAAGTCTTAAATTTCAACGATAAGCTTCCACGATTTCAAAGAAATTTTAAGACAGCCATAGATGTAATTTTTATTTCTTTTGTCTACTAAATTTCAACACATTGTATTTCATTATACATAAACTGGTTCTTATTATATTCACTAACTTAAACTGTTTTTATTTAGAGGATATGATTATTATCGAAAACAAATGTTGAACAATAATTTATATAATTTTTAGAAATAATTATTTTTCATTTCAATGTTAATATATTTATTAAAATTCAAATATTGTTTTAATTTATTTCTAAAAAATAGTATTATTAATCAGTATAATTCTATAAGATTCATAATAAAAATATAACAAATCACGTTGTTAAATTTCTTAGGAAAATTTGTCTTATTAAATAAGTTTCAAAAAGTAATAAAAATATAATATTATTTTAATAGTTTTTAATTTGTTAATTTTGATAATTTTATATTTTATTTGTCACGTTAACATAATTTAGTTTTAAATGTATTTTTGGTTAATATCAATGATATTTTGATATCATTAAATTAAGCTAATCTAGAATAATATTAATTCAAGAAAATTTGTTTCAGCTCGGAACATAATGCAAAACCTCAACGTTAGTAATTGCGAAACTTGATACAAAGGAAACAAAGGAACTGGTTTAAAAAATCGTCAGCTGTCCTGTCAAAAAATGTGATCTTTTTTGACTTAAAAGTTTATTTTAAGAACTATATATTTGTAAAGTACGTATTCCATTGTAATTTATATAATTGTACATTTTTATGTTTTAATATAGAGTGGTTATCATGAAGTTGGCAATGCAATGCCACTCGAGATCATGAAATGCAGAATAAACATGAGTAATACTAAAGAGTATTTTAAACGAAATGCATCTTTTTGTTTTATCTTTTTTTAAATCGATTCTTTCGTCAAATCAGCGATCTCAACAAAAACGAATTTGTCAAGCTTCGCGTTGTCTGGTTAGGTTGTTAGTATGTCCGTTTGGAATATTTTATATTTTCGACTGAGCAAATAAGTCGAGACACCAACGTCTATCGCTACCAAATAAAACGGTTATTTTACTAATGTACACACTGGGTAGCGACTTTGAGAAAGCAGTTTTACGTAGTACACCGCAAAATGAAAATACAGTTACGGATGTGAGCAAACTATTTCTACTACTTCAGGTTTTTGTTTATCCAAGGTAGGAAGTGGGTCACTCGTGTGTATACACCTGGATATCGACCTTTGCCGCATCCAATACCCCAGCTTACAATTCCTACTTGAGTCCAGCGGCCATCATTAACCATCAGTGGTCCTCCACTGTCACCCTGCAAATTTTAATAGATAATCAACACTTATTCGTCTTCATTTATATATCATAAGAAGCACTTCTAAAAGATAATAATTTTCAAAGATACATTAGTCATGCTGGCTTAAAAAAGATAATTAATGAATTCAGAAAGGAAAAAAGAGAAAAAAAACTCAGTGACTAACATATCGTTCAGCTTCAATCTAACTTACAGAACAAGAATCTTTCGCAGCTCTACCGGCGCATAAGAAACTGTCTACGATTCCACCAGGCGCGGCAAGTCCGTATTTAGATTTGCATTCAGTATTAGACCAAACTGGAATCACTACTTCTTGCAAAACTGAAGGCTGAGGGCCACCTAAAAATGCATTCATTTATATTTGATTCAATTCTATTTGTTAATTTGCCAATTTTTTTGTTTAGCACATTTGCATCTGTCTTATCTTATGCTGTAGTTTCTACATATTTGAAATAATGTCTACTTGAATTTAATTTGGGTATATCTTCAGAAAACTGTTAACTTACTTTCTCGTAAAGAACCCCAACCAATAACAGTTGCGAATTTTCCAGCATATAATTGTGACCCAGTCGGTAAGCAGATCGGTCTTATTTGCTCCGTAAATTCGACAGGCTCGTTTAAAGTGAGAATCGCTACATCGTTGTAAAGTGTTCGTGAGTCGAAACCTCTGTGCCTGACCACACGTTTCACTCGTCTTTCTACATGACGTACCTCGTTAGGCACCTTTATGTTGTAATCGCCCAAACGAACTGTTAATCGAGCCACATCCCAAGAGTTCATACTGAAACATAGTTTCGAATTTAGCAACCAACCGGTTAAACTCGAATGTTCAACAGTTCATCTGATTGGACTATTAATTTGCAATCCGTAAACGAATTAAAAATCAATAATTAATCTTCAGTCTTATACACATTAAGAAACAAAAATGAAATAATATAATAATGAAAATAATCTTTTAATTTATCAACTCAATTTTCGATGCTTAAAACAAAATGTCTCCTTTTAATCAGTTTTATAATGCAGGCTCATTTTATAAATGAAAAAAAAAACACACAATTAAAAAAGTTATCAGCAGACAAAAACGATAAAGCAAAATTATTAAAAGCGATCTTCAAGGCCGACCTAACTTGATATAAAGTCAAAAAAATTCCAAACTTGTAAACTCACTGAGCAACGCAGTGTGCTGCGGTGAGAATGTGGGTGTCATCGATAAGCGAGCCTCCACAAAAATGTCGCCCCGCATTAAATAGCGCGGCAATCCAAGGCCATTCACCTGGATCCGCGCTTTGACCACCGACAATACGTTCTTGATCTTGGTCCCCGTTTTTGGCCCCACAAGCATAGTTTACCATCGAGGGGAATGTTGGCTTATTTGTGGGTTTACTTGTTGTGGTGCTACTGCCCCCTACGACTGGCCATCCAGCTGGTCTTTTTGTTGGCCAGGTTGTGGCTAAAGGTCTTAAGGTCGTCTGTACTGGCTTCATTGGGGCTTGGGTAGAAAAACCTGGGTACGGTGGGTGTGTGGGTAGTGGTGGGATCGTGTGATGCGGCGGGTGTGTCGGAATCGGTGGTGGCCATGACGCCAATGGTGGTTTGGGCACTTTCGATCCGTCATTTTTATCTTCTTCGGGAAACTGAAATTAGAATAACTATTTAATTTTTTGAACAGATGAAAAACAATTTTGGTTAGATATGATTACGTAAATATATTGTGCAAACATTCTTTACAAAAATCTGTGCAAAAATACATCTTTCCTATGAGGAAAGAATTTTTCAACGACGTATTAACCCTTTGAATTTTGAATGGCACATTGGAATATAGTCTTGCGAAAAATTTTAATTTGCAATTGATGTGTGATTTTGTGTGATTTTATATTTTTAAAAGAAGTGTAATTAGAGTAACTAAAAAATTATAGGTAGAACGAATTATAGGTAGAGCTGTATTTTGTAAGAATTCTACGTTCAGGAATGACGTTGGAAACCAAATCAAAATAGGTTAAAATAATGTTTTCATTTTAATTGTTTGTTTTATTCATTTTGCTTTAGGTTAAAGAAAAACATATTCACGATAACAATTGAATTAAACTCAATTGATCTTTTATTATTGTTTTTCATGTCTAGGTTATCATATTGTATTTCCAGAACCAATACAGTATTTTTTCTTAATATCTTGGTTATTTTTCTTTTAAACGCCCTAATAATTTATTCATTTTCGTATGATTCGTTGTTTTGACGAAATAAAATTAATTAACTTTTATTCACAGGTCATTTAAGATGTATTATTGCGCCCTTAGAGTAGAAATGGTACATTAGTGTTACTTTAAGACATTGAGATAATTTGTTTTTATATTATATAAATAATATTATTGCTTTATTAAGTTGTCTTTTTAAATTTTTTTTTAAAAGTAATGCTGAAATTTTAAATATTTTATATTTTTAAAATACTTAACAGCGTTTTTACATAATTATGTAGATTGGATCTGTAAAATGATTACATGAAATTTGTATTCATATAAATCCAGATAGCAATAATACTATAAACCAAGGAATAGTTCAGAAACTGAGATCTGATAAACGTACCGTATATTTTAGAGTATGAAAAGTGCTCTTTTCTATACAAAAGCAGAAATAATATATTTTGTAAGTTTGTAACTAGAGAAGTAAAAACAAAGGTCATTAACCTAAAGCAAAATAGCTATCAGAATCGAAGATGTGGGTTGATAATAATCTTTTATCTTTCATGGCACAAACGATATTTTCGATAATTAGGTCATAAAAAACCATAGCCGCAATCTGGGTATTTTAAAAATTCCTTAGGAAAAAATAGTTTTTACTGCTTTTATCATCGTATAATGCAATATAATACCTTAAATTAGTATCTCGAGTCATAAACGAAAACATAAAAAATAAAAAGTTGTCTCATGTTTAACAGTACAATAGTAAATATAAAATACAATTATAATGATTATATCCTTGTTACATGCTTTCAGAAGATTTTAATAATGATAAATTATTGAAAACTGAAGTACATACGCTCATACATATAAATTCACGTATAAATGGTCCAGTTTGAATGGGCAAAAAATAGGTAGTGTTTTTGCTGTGAAAGTTGTAAATATTTTATTTTTAATTATGCTAAAAGCAGATAACTGAAATTAAGTAAGTATAATTTTCTTTTTTTGCATAAAGTGTAAATGGATAAATTGTATACGTTATTGTACAATTTCTATAACATTTATAAAACTATTGAAGAAATATAATAAATTCAACTTTAATTATTTGACGTTTTTACGCAATACTGTTATACCATTTCTACTAGAATATATAAATATTTTAAATATAAAATATTTTTGACATATATAAATAATAACAAATAAGTTAAATTTTATATTAAAATATATTCTACCATAAATTTACTTTTTAAGCATTAAATAATTTTTCAGAATATTATATTTTTATCTATAAAATTTAACTTATTTGTTATTATTTATAT